>QYAH01000058.1:0-81961 GCA_003988945.1 Chaetoscypha palmicola | reverse complement strand
GAAACTTTAGGTTTACTCTTAGGTTAWRATAAGGAAACTTTAGGTTTACTCTTAGGTTATAATAAGGAAACTTTAGGTTTACTCTTAGGTTAAGATAAGAAAACTTTAGGTTTACTCTAGAGTTATAATAAGGAACTTTAGGTTTCTCTTAATAATCCTAATATATTTTAAAACTACTATTAGAACACCTAATAGTACTAATCGTGTGTCGATTAGTCCCTTGTTAAAATAATAAGTAAGGTGTAGAAAAGTAGAAAAGGATATAGGTGGAAAGAAGGAGTAGAGCTCGCTTTTTATTCCAAGCTGCACCCCTGATTAGACACGTGACATATAGAAGGTTCTGCCAAGCGCAGAGGATTTGTAGAACGGCTGGCAAATATCCAACGCGTCCTGGCCATTAACTCTATTAGGTTCAGTAGAGCGCTATAGCCTCTGTGCTTACTACTTTACCTTCCAAGCATCCCATCTACATTCTTCCAGTGGAACTGTCGTGGGACTGGATCTTATGTTGATGGGGTCAGTTTCAGGTACATTTACGTGAGTTATTATATCCAAGCTGAATTGCTCTAGGCATCGAGGCATACTACTTAATGATTGCTTGGAAGGCAGACTGGATGACAGTCAATTCGAATAGGTTTCGTTCTTTTATCAAATGCAGTGAATTCAAATATTAATCAGATTAATCACGATAGTCAAGATTAATCTGATTAAAATAGATTAGATTTGATTAATCTGATCGGTTAATCAAGTTAATTAATAATTAATTAATTAACGTACTATAAATAGATTATACATCAGAGGCGGTGTTGATTTTAGCCATCGTTAATTGAGTTTACAGCTAGAGCGACCTCGAGATTTGTCAAAGTGCAAATTGCCTTAGCATGTGTCTGCGGGCAGTGAGAAAGGGCCAAATGTTAGAAAGACGAGGGATAGAGACATGTCGTTGATGGGTTTCGCTTCAAAGGCACCCCACATATAATGTCCATAGCCGAGGTAATAAAACCTTCCCTACTTAAGTGTCCGTATACATTCACCAAAAAATTCCTTACAACGAATCATCTCTTAAGACTGTGCAATTAAGATCAGACTCAAGAACTAGAGACTACTTTTTTGAGCATGTTCTTGTACAATCAATCAACATATAGATGATATTTAGGGGTTGACTAATCAATATCTTCCCTTGATCCTTTTGAATGGGAAATAGGCTACCTCTTGTGAGGAATTGGCTTCTCACATGGACTGCGCCAATGCGCGTCGTGGACGGAAACGGAAGCGAAGGGGGATAAAACTGTTTGCACTCAAGACTGTAGGAGAAAAAGATTAGATAGGTTTAGTACGGGAACGTACTAAACAAGAAGGGCAAGAGAATGAATGCGAAGTTTCGGCGAATCCCTATCTTTCAGAGATCCGAACTGTCCAGCCGATCATCTAGTATACATGGTCTCGTAAGACAAGATTCGAATTATATAGTAGACTATCAGACTATCGTTTGTCATCGCCCATTGCGACCCTCAATCTGAGCACGATACCCCAGCCTCTCTCGGTCCCAAAGATTCCAAAATCATTCTCGGTCCTGAAGACGACTTCTTCGGCCTTGACTACCATGGCAACATTGTCTTCACCATCACCTGTTACTTTCTTCCTATCCAGGTCTGAAACAGATTCGTTGTGTTTCTGTACGAGAGGAGGTGTAGAGACCACAAGTGGCTTGCTAGTGCTCTTCTTCCGTCCCCAGAACGAACGACTAGAACTGCTTTCTGCGGGCGAGGGAGGAGGTATCTGCTCCTTTCGTGATGGAAGCGCTGCTTTTCGAGGATCGGGTGGTGGCTTGAGGTAGTCTGCCAATCGTAGCGCCATGTCTTCATCATTCCAGAACCATGTTTCCCGCGGCTCGCTTGAGTATTCGTCGTATACTGTATCTTCTTTACTTCTCACTCTGACCACTCTATCATATTCATCCGGACTCTTGAAGTCGTAGTCAGTTGGTATGGCATTGTCGGCTGTCAAGCCATTCGCCGGGACCAAGATAAGCGTGCCTTTCTTGAGCCCAGAGTTGGCAAAGTCCGAAAGGAAGACTTGAACCTGGGTTGTGAGAAGAGAGAGGATCTTCTCTTCACGGGCCGAGTTCAAGAGAGATTTTTGTGATTCGATCGCAGTAATTGTTGTGCTTAGGCTGCTTAGTTGGGAACGGATATGTGTTGAATAGTAGGTAGATGAAGAGATAACCTCACTGTAAGATGGTGGTGCGGGGTCGAAGTCATCGTCGTAGGAGGAGGAAGGAACAGGTTGCTTAGAATCCATGCTGTCACATTGAGGGTGCGGCCTGGAGGCGGAGCAGGCGCGATTATGTTCTTTACTCGCCGACTCCAATAATATCCTGATTGATAAACTGACTACGGCCCTGTGAATGATCTCGAATGTGCGATATGCGTCCAGTTATGCCAAGCGTAGCCGCTTTGAATAAGAATGGTCACCTGACTGATGATCCCAATATTGTAGTCAGGTTGAACGACGTCTAGCCGAAATGAACTGGAGAAAGGTGGATTCTCTCTACTGACAAATTTGCAAGATTGAGACGCGATTCTAGAACTTCAAGACAAGCCAGTTGAGTCTCTAGTCCTAATATCGAGCGTGCACAAAGTACCGCACAGCAGGGCAAAGATGATCTAAGAGTAAAGTGATATCGGGAGTCATGAGGCTCTCCGGCTAAGAGAGGCTGAAACAAGGTTCCTTTAATTCTGCACGGTTTAGAACCTTTCCCTGCTAGGTGACCGGAGAGAGTCCTATGTAACATACCAAATGCTTAAAGCATCGAGATGAGGCTGTGCCGCTTCAAATCATAGAAAGCGGTTGCCTGATTGATTTGAGGGGAAGACAGCGATCGATTTCAGACAGGGAGTAGGGATGAAATAACGATTTGCATCTGCGGAATTAGGGTTGGAGAAATAGACATAATGGGAGGTTCCCATCTGTAGTTAGTCGGCAAACTCTTGCAGATGAAGTTGTCTGCCTTGCCAGCCTCGCGCTGTAAATGGGCTAGTGCGAAATGGAAACGACGCACGTGTTGAAGCCCATGACCTTACCTGGGCAATCGGAGCCTAGCACAGACGGTGGGTTCCAGTTTTATCCTTCTAGAAGCGCGCTAGAAGGAACATCAGCACCCCATCTTACGGGGCTGAGTCAACCAGGCATATCTCTTTCAGCGCTCGAGCCACTCACTTACTTTGAACCTCATCACACCTGGGCATGGATGTGATTGAATACCTTCATTCTCGGTTCTAACGGCAATGTCCATTTACGATTCTACAGTGCTTAGCTCATCCATCCGTACTCAAATACGAATACCGCAACCATGAGCTTCTAGCTCACCTATCAAACAAGACTTCTGGTAGACTTGTGTGATTTGTGTCATTGTCTGCTCTGCGCCTTCCTTTTTCTGCCTGAACAGGCCAACCAATGTCCGTCTCCTTTGAAGAGAATCAGTCTATGTTGTAGTGAGTCGGATCAATATCGACATGTCTGATCCACCCCTCAAGAAATTCTGCACATTCGGCTGCAAATCTTCGGGGCAAGCTAGCAAGCTCATTGACAGAATTGACTCCAAAAGACTGGAGCTCTGCTGTGCGGGGCAAATTGGGCTATGCAGATGCTGAAAGTACCCAGTAAACCAGAGTATGCCTCAAACCCTTTGAAGACCGAGGTAAACCGCTCGCCTATCAGTCTGCAGCATTGTACGCCCGGTTTGTGAGTGTTTTCAATGCCCAGACTTTACGTCAATCCAAACGCTCGAGTAGGGTTTCATCCTATTCCATGGACGCGCTGCTGCGGTAGGACTTTGAGGCGCAAATGGACCTTCGTGATTGCTTGGAGCCGGAAACAGCTGGCAGCCTTGCCGGTTAGCCACGTATAAAAGCAAATGTTGTGGAACAACAAACGGTCTCCATCAGATACCACTCATAAGAATCGTATATGAGATCCTCAGTACTCGGAACATCATTCACGAATTTTGTGATTCACATCGTTGACACTCCGAGATATTCCAGCTTCATCGGAAAGTTTGTTCGACCCTAGCTCCGTCCTCTTGGTCTTTGGCACAATCTCGTAACTGCCAGGAAATTGACTCACCACCTGAAAAGGACTCGAGGTAACTGCTTCCCTATTCGACTTGGCACATCTGACACTCATCATCACATGATACACACTGAAAGCTTAGCTGACTGTTGAAAGTAATAAACTATCCTTGGACGCTACTACCTCCGCCAGAACCGGGGCCTATACCAACATCCTCGAGAGGATTGCCACTACTTTACCTTGGATACTACAAATACCAGGCTATTCGCCTTACTTGCATAAACTACCTGACATCTATCCCAGACATTCCCTCGACTATTGTCACTTAAGACAATCTTTATTCAGTTACTCTACTTTGAGACCCAACATCTTACGTTCCTAATCAACTTCTTCAAAATGGTTTACACGGTTGCATCTCCAGATGAGTACCTCGCTGTTACCGGCGCAGGTATCCGAACAGTTAAGATCACCAAGAGTGCTTGGGTTTGGCCATTCCAACGAGTATGTTCGCCAGCTCTCACTTTGATACGTCAATACTAACGTCCGCAGTGTCAACGATTCAGCATTCAGCCACATGATTATTCTATGAACCTTCAAGCGATGACAAGAGAGAAGCTTCAATTCTTGCTACCTGTTGTCTTCACGGTTGGTCCATACGTAAACCAAAGAGGTGTTATTGATGGCCAAACTACTCGCGATTCTCCGGAAGCTGATCTAACCCATGCGCCATCACCAGAAGACCGAGGAGATGCTCTCATGAAATATGCAATGTTGCTCTCTGAGGGCGAGCAAAAGACGGGCGTTACTCGAGGTCAACACATTGAGAACATCGTCAAGGGTATCATTGAGGGTGAGACTCGTGTTCTTGTATCCTCGATGACCATGGAGGAAATCTTTACTGAGCGCGAAGTAAGCCCCTCCAGGAAACGTCTCATTTTCATTCTAGCAATGATGAGTGATGTAAACATTACGAAAGCAATGCTAATAATGTATATAGGAGTTTAAGAAGCGCATCTTCCGTAATATTCAAGGCGAATTGGGACAATTTGGTCTCAAGATATACAATGCCAATGTCAAAGAACTGCGAGACGCCCCTCAGTCCAGCTACTTTGAATCTCTCTCGAGAAAGGCTCATGAGGGAGCTATCAACCAAGTAAGTCTCCACATACATGCCCGAGATGTGCACATTCTAGGCTATTTCAAAGCTCGGCCGGGAGACTGAGCACTACTTCCCAACTAGACCTGGAATCTCAAGAGACTGATCGTTGCATAGGCTCGTATCGATGTTGCCGAGGCACAAAGACGTGGTAATGTCGGAGAAGCTCAACGACAGGGAGAACAGAACCGAGAAATCGCTAAGATTAATGGTAAGTCACAAGCTCTAACTTGACTCTGCGCGCATCAATACCAATGAAAATGTGCTGGCTCAAACTCCGTGAGAATTGCCTGACTATAATCCGAGGGAATCTGAGATGATAGCGGCTGTCTTCTCTGATTCTCGGGAGACTCTAAGGAGCAATTTTTAGAATGCTGGCATCTCTTCAAACCGCTTACTACTAAATATTATACTAATTCAGTACTTTAGCTGAGACCGCTGTTCAAAAGACCGAGCGAGACTCCGAGCGAGCTCAAGCAGAGGCAACACTTGCAACCCGCAAGACAGTCTTCAACCGTGATGTTAGCATTGCTCAAATTGAGGCAACTCGTGCAACAGAATCCCGCGACGAAGAACTCCGAAAAGAAGTCGAGGTCAAGCGCGCCTTCACCGAGTTAGAGCGACTCAGAGCCAGTGATGTCGTGAAAGCTACCATCTCCAGAGAAGCCAAGCAACAAGCCGCTGATGCAAAATTATACGAGGAGCAAGCCAAGGCTAACGCTGGTAAGTATCTTGCCATCAGACTTCCAGACAGAATTCTAATCGCCACACAGCTCTCTTTGCCGAACAAAAGGCAGCCGACGCACACGCCTATACTCTCCGCATCCAAGCAGAAGCCACCTTCCTCGCCGCCCAAAAGGAAGCCGAAGCCCAGCTTGTCCGGCAACAGAAAGAAGCAGCGGGTCTCTCAGCCATGGCCGGCGCCTATGCCGATCTCTCTCATGCATTTGGCGGCCCACACGGTCTCATCCAATACCTCATGATTGAGAAGGGCGTGTACCAACAAATGGCCAAGCACAACGCCGATGCCGTCCGCGGTCTCAATCCAAAAATGACAATCTGGAACACAGGCGCCCAAGCCGGCGGCGAGAATGCCGAGGGTGGACAAGCTGGCTCTAGTATGGGAGGTGTGGAGTCTATTCGGAATATGTATCAGATGCTTCCACCCCTCATGTCGACGATCAATGAGCAGACGGGTATTGTGTAAGCTACCATCCAATAATCTTTTTTCAAGTGCAAGGCTAACTTTATTTACAGTCTCCCTGAATGGCAATTTGGCAAACTGGCGGGCCAGATGTCGGAGCAGGAGAGAAGCGGGACCGCGGTGGGAGGACTAGGTGCTAACGGGACGAAACCCTCTAAATATTGAGGCTGACGATATGACTCGATACCCCTATTAACGGCCGAACCGGCATGCATTTTTCGGATTTTCTTTGGACTTTTGAGAGCTTGTAGTTTTATGAATAGAAATGGCGGGGAAGTCATTTGTCTTTAGCGCTTGGGAGGAGGTGGTTAGTCGTTGCACTTAGGTTGTTTGGTCAACGTTTTTGTATCAAGAGTAATAACACTTAGCGTTGCCATTGAGATGTGTTGATTTAATCTTATAGTTTGGTCGTTGGTAAGTGAGTGGCACTTGATGTGATTCATACACTTGAGATAGTGAGACTATACTCAGTGCTTATGATTTGTTTTCCGTGTGTCTAATGGGCTTTGATACTAGTTGTAGTATTTCTCCTTTAGAGCTAGATTTAAAAGATGAAGTGAATATTCACTTCAATATCTTAAAATAGCAACAGACACCTTTATTCAACCTAGATACTCCGAGAAGATTACCTCTGAAGTCTAGAATAAAACGAGTGATGAGAGTTAACTCAAGGTGTGAGGTTCTACCACTCAGAAGGGGGACAACTAACAGCTACTTTGACTCATATCCCTCTGGACGGTGGAGCATTTATGAAATACAGTACGATCCGTTGACTCTTGAGAGTATAACGTGAATTCTAATGAAATGCGGGACTGAAGATGAGAGTTAGATGTGGGACGACACACAAAGAGTCTGTGCAGATGGAAGTGGAGGCGTGTAACGGCACAGTTGTGGGTTCTATGCCAAAATTGGAAGAGAACTCGTGTAGTGTATGTGAAAAAGAGGGCTATGGTCTGCGGTCAAATGTTCAACAGGCCAACGAAGAGGGGATTTTCACAAGAGCAGTATTAACAGCAAAATACGAGGGTTATCGCAAGCAGTCTATCCCACATTTGAAGTGGTTGAGGTTGATTCACAATTAAGAACGTGAAAGGAGGAGCAAATATGTGAATATGTGTGTATTCAATAAACTTCGTACCTATCAAAATGATGAATAGGTAGAGGGAGGCTACTCCACAGCTAAACCATCGATATGTGTAAGTAATCTCAAATATCTAATCATGCATATCTCAAGAGTATCAGAGGATACAATGATATTTCGTCGTCTATCATTACTTCGTGCATCATATGGCCTGCAAACCAGCCGTAAATTCATCGACCTGTAGTAGCAACAACAACACGCTCTGTACCCTGAAAAGGCAACTTAATAACGCCGACCCAAGAAGAGAAAGTGAATAAAGATCATAATGTGCCCATTTGCCAGGAAAGTAGATCTCTTAGGATCACTTAGGTAGGTGGCAAGGGAAAAGATGACAAAGGGGGAGATTAGAAGACGGTGAAACCTTCTCCAGGCTCCAAGTACTCCTCGCCCTCAGCCTCGCGCTTGGACTTGGATGCTGGGTCGAAGTATGGTCGCTCTCCGATGCCGACACAGCGTTGACCGGTGCGGAGACCGTTGTTGTCGTAGTCGTAAGTGGCTGCGTGGTAAGTGGAGCGGTTGTCCCAGATGGCTGTGCAAATTGAATTAGTATCGATTCGAGATGAGAATGAGAAGAAACATACCGAGATCGTTTTGACCGTTCCACTTGAAGCGGCATTGGAGATCATGGTTCTCGGTGATCATACGAAGGAACTCATTGGTAAGGTGGTCAGATTCACGCTCGGTCAAACCGTTGATGTGTTGAACGTGGTGTCCAACGGCGAAGACGGTCTTCCAGCCGGTGACTGGGTTAGTGCGGATGACGGGGTGCTCGGTCGAGAGCTCCTCGCCAACGTTGAGTGGGTTGCCACGTGCCTCGGAGTAGAGCTTGAACTTCTGGTCGCGTGCGGCCTCAGTGAAAAGGGGCTGGGCGTAGGTTGCGGTAAGACCATCAAGGAATTTTTGGTATGCTGGGGAGAATCGGTCGTAGACCTCATATCCAGATGCCCAGAGAGTGTCTATCGGAATGTTAGTTGGTATCGTGTGGTGAGAGAAAAGGTGGAAACTTACCACCACCAAGGGTTGGGAGATCAGTGAGCTTCAAGATAGCATAATCAGATGGAACTGGCTCAAAAGTAATATCAGAGTGCCATCCCTTCTTCAGAGATTGCTTCTTCTTGTGTTGCTCGGTCTTGCGGTCACAGAAAATCTTGGTAGCAAGATCGTTGCTGATAACGGAAATCTCATCATCCTTGTTGCACTGGAAGGACTTGTTGGAGATTGGGTGGATGTGCATAGACGACTCAGCAGGCTTGCCAGTCAAAAGACCAAGCTTTTGGCAGAGCTCCTTCTGAAGGTCGTTGTCAAGATCAGTTTGACCTCGGAAGAAGACAACACCACGTTGAGAGACTAATGCTGATGTTAGAAATTGCATCGGGTCCAACTTTGATGAGAAGAGACTGGGCATCGGCGAAGAATATCGGAAAATTAAAGGATATAAAGAGGGAGTTCATTTGATAGAGTAACTTACCAGTGACGGCCAAATCGCGAATCAACTCATCAGCATTAGGAGCATTGAGCCATTCAGCCAGGTTGGCAGTTGGAAACTCCTTGCCAATGACTGGGGTGACATCAAAGGACTCAAACTTGTCAAGAGCACCAGTGAGCTGCATAGGAGCCTTGATCATCTTGGCTGGTGCAGTCGATTGAGAGACAACCTCCTGGGCCTTGACCTTCAAGTCATGCATGCGGCTGACCGGGTAGACGTCGACAGCTGATGGAGCCATGATGAAGAACTGTGTGTATGTTTGTATTGGTTTGAACTAAAAGAATATGTAAGGTAAATCAGAGATCTGGATTGTTGTAAAAAAAAGGTTTGACCTGGAGGATGGAAGGTGTCTTTATATAGTAGTACACCTTAGCGCCGGAGACCAATCCGGTTAAATAAGCGGTGGGATTCACACTGCTCGTGAATAACGCTCCACCTTGGTAGGAGAGTGAAAGGATCCAAGAGCCAATCGAGACAGACAGGGAAGTAGAGCCAGGTTTGGAAACAAGAAGAGCAATAGACTCACTATCCTGACATGGAATGTGAATAGAGACATTTTGATCCACAACCGAGCACAACACACGTCAAGTTCCGTCTCCGAGGCGGAGGAACAGGAGTAGCCAGAGAGTGGGTAACAGAGGTTTGCGTCGTGGGAACGTCCCGAGGGCCCGGACACCAACGGTATTTAGTTCCAGACTACCAAGGAGACTAACTTCATGGGCAAGGTTGATCTGAATACTACATTGGCTCGACACTACGTCGACAGGTCATTTCCATCTGAAGTCTACGTCTGACTCTGTACAACGACAAGAGCGGCACACGTTATGCAGATATCCATACCACAATGGCATTGCCACGTCGCTTTCTCATGGAGTATATTGCTAAGACAGTGGGGACATACGAAGCCCTGTTTAGATAAGGGAACAGTTCCATTGGTATGGTCGATAAGACAAGCGTCTTCTCCTCTTCTATCTCTCTTTGAGTGGATGATAGGAAAAATTGTCAACTTACCAATGAACCTCGCCAGAGTTACTATAATCCTGAGGCATGTTCATTCAATTGGTAAAATATGTCGATAATTGACCCCCCCATCTGACATAAGACATGCCAGAGGAGCCCCCCAAAGAGTTGGAGCTCTCAGGGTATCCAACATGTAGCTACCGTGCGGATAATATCTCAGATTAGTGACGGCTGGCCCCGACGAGCAATACTGGATTTGAAGCGTGCCATACCACGTCCTGCATGGGTTACGTTCCCAAGCGAGGTAAGCAAAGCTCAGACATTGTGGAGTAAAGAGATAGAGGGGTGATCAAGAGCATTTGCGTGCTTTCACAGAGAGCGACACCGCACCCCTCTACTTCTTGCATAGCAAGTGTCTCCACCATCGTGATCCTTGATCACCCAGTAAACCAATAATATGGTTGGACAAGCGAATGAAGATTTAGACATACCTACCAGTGGGAACGTCGGATGTGGGGCGTTCCTAGCCTGTTGGCAAATGTCTCGTTATTTCCCAAACGCCGATAACTTACTGACGTCGACATTGGCCGATAAATGTTTCATAAGCCGCTTGGTCGTACAAGCAAGATGTCACCACCGCTGCGCTGCCGGTGTTGAAATTGGATATGCTGCCGTTGAAACTCCAACAGTCTGGTTGATCCCACCATCGACAGCGTCAGCACACCCTCCCATCGGGAGATATCACAGAGCCATTGGATGGCGGAGATCTCCTTGTTCTATGGCTGGATGCTTGGGACAGTCGACGGGATTTCTGGGAGCTGCCCCTCCTCTGCCTCTTCCTATTATCCAAACGCAACGCTGTGGGCCGGGCAAGGTGATGCTGGTAACGCCAGTAGAATTCTCGCGCCTCGTAACAGCGCATGTATGTGGCAGAAAGGACGACATCTGACTTGAAGGGGGCTCGAGGGAGCTGCCGAAAGGAGAAGGAAGGACAGAAGGTTTGGGTCTGGCGGAGCCAGTATGCTGGACTCGTTGCAGGCTGGTACCGCATGATTTGAAGCGGGTATTGATGTGCAGTAGTCGGTATGTTGTAGGTGGCTACGGACTGCCCAGACTCACGAGGCCGGTACGAATCGTTATTCGTTCTGTACGCTGGTGCTGTACGTAGTCCGGATGGATGTAACGATGGTCGGACATGGGGAGTGCAGGTGCAGTTCCGCTGAAGACTCTCTGCAGTCATCTGTGATGACCGTGACGGCCAAGGCAGGTGCTGATGGCTTTATGCGAGGCAGGCGATGTTGATGGTTGCCGGCAGAAGATGTTGTTTGAGAGAAAAGGAATATGAAGAAGCAAAGGCAGCTTGGAGACGCCATCCATCCATGAATTCCTGAGTACTTCGGTACTTAGGTACAAGCACTCGAGTGCCGAAACCGAAGTGTCGTCAACTTAAGGCTTTCAGGCTGCCGCTTCAGGCACTCCTTTCTGACCTTAGCGATGCCTATCCCCTTGCTGTTTCAACGCCACACCCCGACCTTCCCTGCCCTGCCCTGCCCTCCAGCTCCTCTTCCCCCACGACGCGAGGTCAGGCCATGACGACCTCGACCTCGCGCTCTCTCGCGAACCTCCAAACCTGCATCGGCATCCACTTGCACAACTACTACTCGGCCGCTCATATATGATGCCCCATACTGCCGATACGTTCATAGCAATTCTCGTCTGTGGTAAGAATTCGGCCATGGCTTGATTGTAACCTGCGAAGGACATGGCTCTCAGTTCGGTGAGTTGCAGCTCCCGCGCGCATATTTTTGGATACCTACTAACAGCTATCTGTACAGTGGAAAACGTTCGACTTCTTTGAGGTTAGCCAGGTCAACCCCCCGGACGGCGATAGCAAATCCTTTTTCGACAACAACGAGATCAGCTGCGTGTGCTCCGGATCGGAGAACCTTTTTCTCGGTAGCTACGAGGGCGTCGTGCGAATCCTCTCGCCCACCTTCAAGGTGCTGAGGACCTTTCAGGCTTACGATGTCGGTTCAATTACACATATGAAACAGGTTGAGGGAACTTCTTTATTGGTTACAATCTCGGTATATGGAGACCACAGCCGGAATCGAGAGTGGTTGCTGATCTCTTGTAGGAAGACCTTCCCAATGAGCCGGTCTTAAAGGTATGGGCCTTGGACAAACCCGTAAAGAAGACGGGTCTGCCGACATGTCAGTCAACCTTGAGCATACAGAATGGCCGGAAGCCGTTCCCGGTATGTAGTTCTGATCTCAATCAGTGACCATGCCGTGCTGATCATCTCCAATAGATCTCCGCATTTGCCGCTTTGGATGATCTCTCGCAAGTCGCTGTTGGATTTGCCAATGGATCAGTGACAGTGGTACGAGGTGACTTGATACACGATAGAGGGGCCAAACAGCGGACGGTGCACGAATCAGAGGAGCCAGTCACTGGCGTCGAGCTCCGCGAAGAATCCAATAACCTCACTGCCCTCTATGTTGCAACTATTGCCCGGATTTTGAAGCTAGTGATATCAGGAAAAGGAGCAGGCCAACCGGCCAGGAATGTGGAAGAGTCCGGTTGTGCCGTAGGATGCATGACTGTCGATAAGCGGAATGGAGATATCGTTGTAGTCCGAGATGATGCCATCTACTACTATGGCATCGAGGGACGAGGGCCATGCTACGGCTATGATGGCCCCAAGAGCTTAGTTGTCATTTACGAAGACTATGTTGCTCTTGTCTCGCCCCCAGTAGCAACAACAACTTCGAACAAGCCGAGTGCTCTTCGCAGATTTGGCGGTGCTCAGGCGGAGGAATTATTCAATACATCCACGTTCACTTTGTTGGACACAGATCTGAAATTTATCGCACACTCGGAATCTTTAGTTTCTCAAGTCAAGACTCTGTTCATAATATGGGGTGACCTTTTCACGTTGAGTCAAGATGGAAAGGTAAAGGCTCCAGCTTAGATATGGACGTGTGCAGGAGCGTATGCTAATCGTTGACAGATATTCCGCTATCATGAGAAGTCTTTACAACAAAGGCTGGAAATTCTGTACCAGCGGAACCTCTTTCCTTACGCCATCAACCTAGCTCAGAAATCCGGTATGGATGCCGCGCAATTGAATGTGATCTACCGAAAGTATGGAGACAATTTATACTCCAAGGGTAATTACGACGGGGCGATGCAGCAGTATCTCAAGGCAATCGATAATACAGAACCATCCCAAGTAATTCGAAAGGTGAGTCGACATGTACTTCTGATGTCGAGCCTGTCAGCTAATAGAAGCAGTTTCTCGATACGCAAAGAATACATAACTTGATTGAGTACTTGGAAGAATTGCATGAACATCATAAGGCAACTGCTGATCATACTACCCTCCTGTTAAATTGTTACGCTAAGCTGAAGGATATCGACAAACTTGAGAAGTTCATCAAATCTCCGGGTGACCTCAAGTTCGACCTAGACACTGCCATTTCTATGTGTAGGCAAGGTGGCTACTATCAGCAAGCCGCATATCTTGCTACAAAGCATGATGAACATGAACTGGTCGTCGACATATTAATCGAAGACTCAAAGAAGTACGCCGAGGCACTCCAATACATTTGGCGGTTGGGGCCCGAAGATGTGAGTTGCTCCCATGTTATACTTGACCCGTGCTAACGATTCATTTAGATGTACGTGAATCTCATGAAGTACGCCAGAGTCCTTCTAGAGCACTGCTCTTCTGATGCCACCAAACTTTTCATCCAATATTTTACCGGTCGTTTCAGGCCCAAAACTGATGCGGACGATGTCGTCGTATCAGCAGAGGTACAACAATCAGCTGGTTACGCGGCTGGTGCTGTCAATGCGGTACAAAATCTGAGGGACCTTCTCCCACTACCCTATATGAGCACGTCCGCGGTCGCGTCGCCTCCTGCTCAAGGCAATATCGAGCAGACTGTTAGCGACAACAAGGTCATTGACAACGCCGAGTCACCTCCTCCCCAGTACAAAACTCCCTCGCCAAGAATAGCCTTTTCATCATTTGTCGATCATCCAGATAAATTCATTGTATTTTTGGAAGCATGTCTAGAAGAACGAGAGCTCAAAGAACGAGACAAAACGGATCTCTACACTACCTTGTTTGAGATGTATCTTCATAAGTCGAACGAAAAGAAAGGCGAGAATAGAGAAGAGTGGGAATCTAAGGCTAAGAAGCTGATTGAAGGCAAAGATATTCCAATAGATACTTCAAATGTTCTTCTGCTCTCCCATCTGTCGAGTTTTAAAGACGGTTCAATCCTTGTTCGGGAACAAGCCGGGCTTCGATTTGATATATTTCGCTCATACACCTCTGCGAAAGACACCCGAGGAGCAATCAAGGCTCTCAGGAAATACGGGCCTGATGAGCCACAGTTGTATCCAGCGGCCCTTGCTTACTTCACCTCGGATCCGCGGATTCTTGAAGACGCAGGCGATGAACTTGATGCTGTTCTCAAAAAGATTGACGATGATGGTCTGATGGCTCCCCTTCAAGTTATTCAGACGCTTTCTACAAACGCTGTCGCCACAATGGGGATGATAAAAACCTACCTCCAAGCGACTATCGACCGAGAGCGTCGCGAAATAAATTCCAATCGTCGCCTTATCACCTCTTACCGCACTGAAACCCTCGAAAAGCGTGCCGAGATTCAAGATCTAACCACCAAACCTCAGACGTTTAACAATACACGCTGTTCCTTCTGCGGATCTCAATTGTCTCTTCCAGCTGTACATTTCATGTGTAAACATAGTTTCCACGCCACATGTATTAATGTTAACGAGCGCGAAGATGGGGGTGTCGATGGTGATTGTACGGTCTGTAGGAAGGACAACGAGGGAATTCGAGCGTTCGTTAGAAGCCAGGAGGAGGTTGCTGGTAAGCATGAGTTGTTTCTTGATGCGGTTAGTAGGGGAGGTGATCGGTTTGGTACGATTAGTGAGTTTTTCGGAAGGGGCGTGATGGAGAACACAGGGCTGGTTGAGTAGTTCCAACATGCGAATCCTACACAAACCGAACCCCTATTCTTTACTACCTGGTCTCTCGTACATGATTTTCATCTATGTATCCCCAGCATGTCCTTTCAAGCCTCACCAGTAACCCATCTTTTAATCGCAACCTACCCATCCGAGCCTCCCGAGAAGATCAGTAGCGTACCAACGCCATCAAAACCCAAACTCAACACACAGCCCTCTCTAGCGCCCAAGCACACCCTCCTAGCACCTCATCCTTCCAAACTGATATCCCCTTCCACACTACGCACACATGGCAGAACCATGCCAAAACAGCATAGCATAGCAACGCAGCTTGCAACGTGTGATTGTTGATCGCATGCGAGCTGCACGCTTACTGTTCCCTGCCCTGCGAACAGATCGAGACCGGTAGGCAAAGGCAACACTATCTTCATTTTGTTGCATTTCGCGATTCGGAGCCACTGTCGTCATGTTCGGTGGGGACGAGCGTGTTGTGCTCTCGTTTCGTTGTGTATTATGCCGATGGCTGGGAGTGGTGGTGTTGTGTTTCTCGTTTTGGGATAAGGGGGTGGGTGGCTGCATGGTTGGTTGGGTTGTGGTACGGTACATGTACATGTACATATACATATACGAGATTTTTGCTGTTGGGGTTTGTTGCTTGCTTGGAAGCTGGTGGGAGGAGTTGGGGTAAAAAGGAAGGTAAGGGAATTCGAGAGTTTGATCTGGCTTATTTTGATTTGGTGTTATTGTGTTGTTACTTCGCTTGTTGAGTGAGCTATGAGCCTATGAGGTGGCTATTTAGCTGAAGAGCGAGACATGCTGAGTCTCTCGGAATGTGGATTAGGAGAGATTAGGAGGTACAGTCAAGGAGACTGGAGGGAGAGGGGAGAAGTAACACAATCTACCGTTTCTGTGGTACTATCGTATCCTTGGTCCCGTGCGTATATCTCTCAATCTAGTATCTTGCATAAGCACAGCGGAACCGCTCGTCGCACGGAATAGATCAGGAACATGTTCGTCGTGCTACGTTTGTGCAACGAGAATTCGAAGGCGGCTACTTCATCTCTCATTCTCCTTATATCTTGTAGCCGGCAAGCAATACCAATCGGTGGTACGTCTTCTGTACCTCCAGATATGACCAGCCTAAGGGAATTTGAATCCTTACGAAATTCGTTGAGGCAGTGTGAAACAGGGACTGAACCGTTTCTCGATCGAACTTCTTGGATCGACAGTGATGACAGGTTCGTGATGTCTAAATGATGCGAGAGTATCCTTCTCGCACAACAACAAAATAGCAAAGAATCGGTCTCATTTCTGGAAGAGAATCCGAAAGTCCCCTTGTCATTGTGTACGTATAGTTAGGCTCAGTAAGCTCTTACGTGGGCGTAAGAGACGATTTAGTGCAGCTTATTTCCCACTTGCATAATTGATAGTCTTTTCGAATCGAAATTGAGAAGCAGTTGATGCTCTCGACAAGCTTTTGAAGTCTAATCTATTGTAGTAACAGCCAGCATGGTCTATATGTTGTGTCTCATATCATCATAATCATCGCTCATCTCTTTGTATCAACTCAAACCTCCACCATCACCATCATTGCCATGGCTCTTTTGATTAAAAGCAAACCCATTGTCTTAGCATTCTTTAGCCGAAGACCCCAGGGAACAGATATTCGACGTTCTTAACCCCCTCTTCTCCCCGCCCCTTCTCTTTCGTCATAAATTTAATCATCCCCGTCGTCCCCCCAACGAGATGCTTCGCCTCCACCACATCACTCTGCTCTTCCAGTGCCAACTTGTCCAAGACAGCCGCGATGAAGCGGTTAGCATTCTCTCCATTAGCTTTCATATGCCCCATGACCATCTCCACATCCACATCCTCGGTACTATGCCAACAGTCATAATCCGTAGCCATACAGATCATTTGATACGCCAGCTCTGCTTCCCGAGCCAACTTCGCTTCTGGCAGCGCAGACATGTTAATGACGGATGCGCCCAGAGAGCGGTAATAGTTTGATTCGAAACGCGTGCTGAATTGCGGGCCTTCCATGCAGACCAAGGTGCCGCTTGTGTGGAGGGTAGACGAATTGGCGAGGGAATCAGAACAGGAAGACACGATCTAGGTGGGGCTGTTAGTGAAGTTGACGAATAAGTGGTGGAGGGCAATACCTTTGAGAGCCTGGCGTCGAATGGATCTGCGAAGCCGACGTGACCTACTACACCCTTCTCAAAGAACGTAAATGGACGTACACCTATCCCAAGATCAGCTTCACGCCGCTCCACCGCAGCAATGACTGCGGTTTTCTTCATTGATACATACCCTTAGTCCTATCAAAAACCTGGTCTGGAACCACAAAGTCCCTCGGCTTGATCTCCTCCTGCAAACTCCCCACAGCGCTGAAAGCAATAACACATCTGACGCCCAAGCTTCTCAACGCGGCAATGTTGGCTTGATTGGGGACTTCATGAGGAGCAAATTCATGGTAGAGACCATGGCGGGAGAGGAAAGCGATGGATGTTTTGCCATGAGCGAGGATGGAGATCGGTGAGGACGGGTAGCCCCATGGTGTGAGAGGATTGACGGTTTCGATGCGGTGAAATCCCGGGAGGGACTGGATACCAGTTCCGCCTATTACTGCAATCTTAATTGGGTCTGCGAAGGTTGTTAGTCCGCCGGTAGAATGGATGGAATAGCTGGGGGGAGGTGAAGGATTACCTTTGTATGTGGTTGGGAGACTTGACATTGTGGAGATATCGATAGGATGTCGCTGTTCAGAAGCACAAGTTTGCGTAGGTTGGAGATAGATTAGCAGGAGTAGTCAGGCGAAGGGCGGAGAGGAGGGGAGAAGGAGATTATAGCTATTGCTGTTTCGCTGGAGCTTGAGTCGTACTGGCTGCTGCATTTTTTCGAGGTGCTTACTCGTTATCGATATCGTGTACCCCACCAACCCCGCAGCTGTTTTACGCGAGATTCTAACTCTACGCGCGTGTTTCGCTCTTCACATTTAATATTCATATCTGCAACGTTGAAGACAAATTTTGTTCCAAACTCACAGATTTCAGCTGACATCTGGTAGTTCTCCTAACGTGCCAAATAGCCTTAGATGACACGAGTAGTCTGGACCGTCTTCTGAGCACGCGGCAGATCAACGCGAGTAGAGAAATATCCTAAGCAATAGGATAACTTCTTTGGAATTGTGGGCGCTACATATCTATCCGTCCATCTGATCTAACCATAGAATTTGATCCAACCATAGAATCTGATCCAATTATAGAACCTGATCCAACCATAAGTAACATAGCTTTTCGCTATCTCGATAGATGCCTTGGGACTAAATGCTAGAACGAACGCCTTCCGGATGGGTATACCATTCCAACCTTGCTTCGCCATGCTATAACAAAAAAAAAGTACACTTCGCTAGATCCACTTTCAGGTGGCGACCTTTTTACATCAGAGAAGATAGGACCTGGACGCCTCTTTCGGCGGCCGCGACGTGCCATGGTCTCGCATCGTCTGGGTCGGTTGTGCCCCTTGCTCTACTCAAAGTTCCTAGCCCAGCGAAATTCATGAGCACCTCACGCAATAGAGCTTCATAATAGGTCCGCGGGTGGCCGGCTACTTCGCTGTAAACGATGTTGACTTCGATCAAGATAGGTGTTGGACTAGAGTGCTTGATCAAATAGCCTGACATTAGAGCCGGATTAGGATTGATGAGAGATCGCGAGTTGGAGAGACGATGTGAGAGAACCAGACCATGTGTCTGATCCGTCAATAGTAACAGTCGAGTACTAGGATCCGGTTCTAGGATTGAAGTCTGGTCCGACGGAGTAGTCGACATAGTCTGGGTGGGTGTTGTTGAGGTTTCGGGGGAAAGAATAGAGTTGGGCGCACCTTGCGGTGTTGACACTGGCGTGGTGGTTTGAGTCGCATCTCGATTTCCAAGTGGTGTGACCGCGGGGGAGAGTAGTCGTAGTGAGGGATCAGTCTGAACCGTTAGTAGGGTGAGAGTGACTTGAGCGTCGGATTCCTTGGATGCGAGTTCAGTCCATATTTCAACTTCTGGTAGTTCCATGATACCAACTCTAGCGATCAATAGCCGCCAGTGGATCTTTTTGCTTGCTACGAAATCTTGCGTTGTTTCCCAAATCTCGGTTGCAACCTGCGAGAATGGCATAGAGATTGGCTCATTTTTACGCCCTAAGCAGTATGAAGCAGTCATCTGTTGAGTACCTCTATTGTCTGTCCACACTGCTGTGATCCAGCGATCGTCGGAGCTTTGTGCGTATGCAACGTGGAGACATGTGTTCTCTTGAAGGACTGATGCAGATGGAGTCGGATTGAGTTTGAAATCTATACTTCTGGGAAGTGGCCGCTCGAGCATGATAGCTGGGCTTGAGGAAGATGAGGCAAAGTCCATGCATCGACCGTAGACCTCCAAACAGAGTCGAGCATACTCTGTCGGCAATGGGACCATAATCGAAGTTGATGAGGCGATAAACTCTAACGGAACCAGTTGGAGGACTAACTCGTTGGAAGGTTTTATCTTCCTCTCGACCAAAGCTTTCCTGTATTGGTTGAAAAGATGCTGGAATGCAGAGCAGATATGAACGAGCAAAGTCGGATTGTCTCTGGGGTATAAGCAATATATGACAAAATTCTTTTCTTCTACGTTCGTAGATGCAAGTGCCTGGCTCAAGCGAGCAGCTGTTTCCCGAAGCGTTGCTAAATTGCGGGACGAGTTTTGTCGATCTATATCAAGCGGATAGGAGAGATGGCCACCAAGAAGATCTTTCGAGACCACGGCTTCATGGTTTCCAAGCCTGTAGGATCCGTACGTGCTACTCATCTGCCCCAAGAACGTATTTGCACTAGATGAAACGCCATCAATGTCGGGATAAACACAAACTGCTTGGATATCTTTATCTCCGCCAGATGGAGCAAGTCCAAGAGTCTCCCAGAATGTGGCAGCAGAAGGTAGTACGGAAAGCTTTGAGTCTGATCTACGAAGCTCCAGTTGAGGTAGAGGGATTGGAAATGGATTATTGACCCTAACAGGATCTGTACCAGTATTCGTCCTAGGATTCATTGGGCGTGGTGGTAGGCGGAGCCCTTGATTCAAGACTGGAATATCCGGGATCTCGGAGAAAGAACGTAGCGTGCATGAGGTGAAGTCTTTGAAAAACACGCGGGCTGCTTTTGCCACACTACGGACCAGACCTCCTCGCGTGGCCGACTTGCTCGCCGACGACTCATCGCTATTAATCCCAGGCAGAGGCAGTGTTCCGGAGACTACCTGGTCTACGAGGATCTGAGCTGTGGCAATACACTCAAGATCCGTAAGAGTGCTTGAGACCGTCTCAGGCTCTGGTGATGTGAAGTACGTCGCCAACGACCATTCAGTGGAGTCAACATCAAGTAGTGGCATGTGCGCACCAACAGCAGATTGGGGCGTACTCCCAGTTTGCTCAAAATCAATGGCCGTAGGGTCGAAATTAATTGCGCCGTCTCTCTGACCATCCTCTCCAAGCCAATCTTTCTCGAAGCTAATCGCAGGTACTAATAGCTCATCGTCTGTAGTGTGGCCTGTATCGTCTTGCTCTGACACTCCACTCATGCTATCCGAGTCTAGCATGAAGTCCATTGCTTCATCTATTTGGGCTGGTTCGGAAGGATTATCTTCCATCAGAAATGGAGGTAGCCATTTAACTTCTTGGCCACTGCTCTGCAAACTTTTCTGAATACTCAAATATTGCGTTTGAGGCAGTCCTGTAACTTCCGCAGGTTTCCAGCGCGTCTCTTCAGAATATTTGTAAAACCCATTAGATCCATACTTGTTATCAACCGACGACACAGCATTCTCAAAATTGATCTTGTCAAACAAACTCTCTCGCCTAGCCTGCGTATTTGACTCCCTTTTGCTGACCCCATTGGCAAGACGTCGAAATATTGAATCTTGATCAAATGGCGACTCCGCGGATTTCGCGAAGGCAGTCTGTTGTTCTTCATTCATCGACATACTGGTGCCATTAGTGGTCTGATCGCTCTCTAAATTGGGTGGGCGCATAGTTCCGCCGAGATTCTGCTTGCTTAAGTCTCTGATTTGAGTCATAGATATGGCTGGAGGACGCATTCCCTCTGTGTTGTTGCCATTCGTCGCAGGTGTTTGCTTCACAGCGACATCTTCTCGAAGCGCTGGTTTGCTTGCGGGAGCGGGAGATTCTTCCTTCACTTCAGGAGCCATATCGTCAGGCTCGTCAAAAAAGCTAAAGTCGGCATCAGTAACGTCATTCCCGAACATATCTCCACCAAGGTCTCCAAAGAGGTCGGCATCATTATCATTGTCGTTATTCCTCTCTCTCTTGCTACTTGTCCCCCACATGTCCACATCATTATCGGCTACACCTGATGTTGCGCCTGCTGCACCAGCATCCTGTACCGCAAAAGGATTGGGATTGCTTGGCGTGGCCCCTGCACCATCAAATACTGGTGTTGCTCCCACGGGGTGATGAATTGCGTCTGGTGGAGTTGGATACATAGCGCCAGCATTGCTGCCTCGGCGCAGGACAACAGGGGAGTATGTGTTTGACTGCAATGCTCGAGTATCAACTTCAGCTTCCTCCCGCAACAAAGCATCTGCTACCTGCCTGTCTTTCTGTCGTTTGAGAAGCAAGTTTCCTCTTTCGATTCTACCTAGAAACCAGTCTTCTGCGAACGTCAGAGGATCTAGACTTTTGAGCAGTGGTTGATCATTTGACACTGGACTTGAACTTGATGGCTCAGATGACGAAAAGCACAAGAGGGCAGGCCACGATACAATCGATGATCCAGCAAGTATAGTCGTTGCTTGATACTCGTCAATAGGATGAGCGGCACTACCACTGGGGAGCTGGACGAACAACCAGTCTCCATTCTCCAGAGCAGCTGTATCGACTCCTCGCATTGACAACCATTCGAGACACCTAGACTGCCAGGCTTTCACGGCAGGCTCAGTAAATTCGGTAGGCTTTGGTTCCGAGATCATGGAAGGCTGTTTCGACGGTTGAGCTTTCGGTAATCCTCTTTGGTTTGATAGTGAGTAGAACTTGGCAGTATTGCCCCCCGGCGCGAGCCATAATGGAGCCCCAGACACAAATTTGCTGCTATGTTCAACAGAGCCCGAGACAGTGGCGAGACTCTGCAAACCCAATGTTCTATCGCAATAGATTTTGATGACAAGCGTGCCCAGAGATGTCAAGCTGATATCAAGTGTCGCAAGTGTGACTGCATTTGCGGAGTGTATAGAGCTATCTAGTAATCCTCCTGGACTGGAAGATGTGGACCGGCTTGTGATCAAGGTCCGGGCGTTGAGGGGAATGAAGCCTTCATCACGGCAAAGGACAGAAACAAGAGACCCGAGTACCGCGGATATGAATCGATCGTGTATATCCTTAAGTGATGGCCATGTCTCGTCCGGCCTGTTGAACACTCTAGGTCCGGGTGAGACCAACGGTGGCTCTTGAGAAGGGTTGTAGATCGAATTCGCCTGAACAGATCTCGAATTCACTGCAAGCGCGTTTCGTCCAGAGCTCTCGAGGGAAGAAGATGGGGAGGAATTGCTGCTTGCCGAGTTCAACACCGATGAAGCTGTTGCTTGCCTGTTTCTTGCTAGGCTAGCTGGATCAAAAGTGCCCCTCTCCACTACGGATAACTGTATCCCTTTAACTTCCACGAGACTATTTTCCGCTTTCCGCGAGCCAGGCGATGTATTGGGAGAACTTCCGTTCTCAAACAACCAGATGCCATCTCGAGTTGTGTCCAAATGCGCCAATCTTCCATCCTGTCTCCAAGCGGCTTCAATCTTCTGAAGACACTTCTTCTCTGTTGCTGAAGAGGAGCTGCTATATTCAAAATATTCGTATTTAATCGACGCAAAATTATTCTAGAGGACATGCATTAGTAGTGTAGCATACAATTCAAGGGTTAATGCCTACAAATGACAATACATTCGTACGATAGTCACCAGGATCCATATCGTACAATAATTCGAATCATAAATCGTGTCTCCCAGTGCGCACAATGGCGCAAACAAGGTAGACTATTGTGAGCTGAATGACACAACAATGCAAGTCATCTGACAGACTTCGAGGAGGGTGCCAGATCGCTGTGATTATATACGAGTAGGTTTCTTGTTCTTTGGATAGCGTAGCAGTTGCGAGATGCGCATGGCTCCATGTCCGCTGGAGACTTTCGTAAGACGCTGGGATTGCACTCTTCGAGTTGTCTTTCGACCTCCTCTGCGGGATCGTCAGAATTGGCGCATTGCACTTTGTCAAAGTCGTGGGTCAACGTCGCTTCACTTGAGTGTTCATCCGAATGCTGCCCGCGACAAGCGCAAGACCTGCCATGGATGTCATCGGATTATCGGCGCGATCGCTTCCGGGGTGTACCCGCACGCTAGTGACGAGTGAGGACATACCCCTGTGAAATAAAAACAAAAATCCAGACCGAAAGCCGAGCGAGCTTCAAGCCCCTCCAACTGCTTCCGAATGAGATATCTTTGTCTTCAACGCAGAGCGCAAGAATGAAGCTCACCAATCCGAATGAAGTACCAGTGTATACGATATCTGGGGCTTCAACAGCCAGACCACTACCAGATTGGCTTGCGCGACAGCGCAAACGTAGTCTGAAAAATGACCCAGAATATGCTAACAGAGTCGAATTACTTCAGGATTTTGAGTTTGAAGAAGCTAGCTCTTGCATCCGAGTCAGTGAAGATGGAGAATGGGTGATGAGCACAGGAACGTACAAACCGCAAATTCACACACACTATCTACCGCATCTCTCCCTCTCGTTCGCTAGGCATACCACCACGTTGAATCACTCTTTCATTCTCCTCTCTTCAGACTACTCTAAATCATTACATTTACAGACGGACCGCAAGCTCGAGTTCCACACTCCGGGCGGCTGCCACTACGAAACGCGACTTCCAAGATACGGAAGAGATCTTGTTTACAACAAACAGTCTGCGGAGGCTTTGATCCCCTCAGTTGGTGTAAATGCGGATGGGAGTGGTGAGGTGTATAGATTGAATCTTGAGGTTGGAAGATACATGAAACCATATCAGATTGATGTTGGTGGCGATGATATGACTTCTTCTGGGGGAGGAGCATTGCAAGGTGGAATAAATACTGGCAGCGTCAACTGTGGTGCAATCGCAGAGGATAGCCATAATCTCCTGGCTTTCGGAACGTCGATAGGAACGGTGGAGTTCTGGGATCCAAGATCGAAAGCGCGAATTGGAATATTAGCAGGACAAGAGGGAGAGGTTACGGCGTTGGATTTCGACAGATCGGGTCTTTCCCTTGCGACTGGATCCTCAGAAGGATTGGTGCAACTTTTCGATCTTCGACGTCCAGTACCTATTCTACACAAAGATCAGGGTTACGGCTATCCAATCAAGAGTCTCATACACATGACTACCTCGTCGCAAGAAAAGAAAATCCTTTCAGCCGACAAACGAATAATTAAGTTGTGGGACGAAGCAGACGGGAAGGCATGGACTTCGGTGGAACCCGCTGTTGACATTAATTCGGTGGCATGGTGCAAACAGAGCGGCATGATTCTGACTGCAAATGAAGGCAAACAACAGCACGCATTCTTCATACCACAGCTTGGCCCAGCACCTAGATGGTGCTCCTTCTTGGATAACATGGTTGAAGAAATGGCAGAAGAAGCACCGGCTGAAACTTACGACAACTACAAGTTTTTGACATTGCCAGAACTCAAGAAGCTAAACCTCGGGCATCTCGTTGGTACCACCAGTCTGCTGCGACCATATATGCACGGATATTTCGTTGCATCTAAATTATACGAAGAGGCTCGGCTGATTGCCAATCCGTACATTTGGGATGATGAGAGAACTAAGAGAGTCAAGGAAAAGGTGGAGAAGGAGCGCGCTAGCAGGATCAGAGGTGGAAAGAAAGTCAAGGTCAACCAGAACTTGGTTGACAAGATGCTCAAGAGGCAAGAAAAACGGCAGACAGTTGATGAGAATAAGGGTGTTCTTGGTGACGATCGTTTCGGGAGATTGTTTGAAGATGAGGATTTTGCTGTGGATGAGAGAAGCAGAGAGTTCCAGGCGCTCAACCCAAGTACGAAGGTCGGGGAAGTGAGCCAGTCAAAGGTCGCAAATGATTCAGATGAAGCCAGTGAAGGTGAAGATAGCGACGAGGAAGAGACCCGTTTCAAGGAGAAACCAAAGACAAAGACAGAGATGCGTATCTCTTCTTCTTCATATAAAAGATCGGGACATCAGAGCCGGGACAAAGCTTTCGGAGCCCGGTCACAAGGAAATGGTCGTGTCAGCAAGAATCGTGGCGACGTTGTTGGGGAGAAGTCTGTCAGTTTCGTGCCAACAGGGAAGAAACCAAAGGAACAGCCAAAACCTGAACGCAACGGCAGAAGGGATGAAGGCAGACGAAGTGCAAGCGGCAATGTTTTTAGGAGGCTATAACAATATTTACGCCACGGGAATATGTCCAAGCGTAGAAAGTCCCCTATATATACTCGTGAAATCGACAACCACCATTCGAACGCCAACGCTAAACGGACTAAAGAGAACATATCGAACAAACCACGTTCCCTGTTAACAATGATCACCGACTTCCCATCTTCTTTCCCCATTTAGATTTGGGTGGTTCCGACATCTCGAATGCGGTCAATTTCGAATTGCCCTTCTCGACATCATTTTCTCCAACTCTGGGCGTGTTTGGTATCTCGTCTATCTTGGTCAGGCCTCGAGTCGACCCTCTTCGTACTTTCTGTACGTCTTTGGGGAATGCTGATCGTCTTGGCGTTAAAGCGATTGCGACCTTTCTTGCTGATTTCCTAAGTCTGGCACGGACTTCCCATGATCTCTTCTTTGCAAAATACCACAGTACGGCTGAGACGACTGTGAAGAGGTTAGCATATGGTCTTCCGAGAATTGGGAACAGGAAACTCACTGCCAAGGATACAAACTACACTGGCGACCACAGCGATGGCGATAATTGCACCTTGTGATAAGGTGAAAGAGCTTCCATTGCGCCCTGACGCACCCGCATTACTATCTACAGCACCTGCTGTTGAACCTGCGTCTCCTGCTTCTGGGTCTAGAGAACGATCAGCATGAACCCTTTTGAGAGGCTGCAGAGAGAATCTCACCTCCTCCAGGTTGCAAAGGCGCCGAGGTCGCCAGAGCGTTGTAATATGAGGAAACCGAGCTGGAAGACATCTCTGGCGTTTGGGAAATTGTTTGAGTTGGAATAGCTGTTATTGTGGAAGTGGTGAAAGAAGATTGTGCCGTAACTTTGCAAAAGAGGAAATTCAGCAACAGGCTGAGTAGAAGAATGAACCTCATCTTGAAGAGTAGCGATGGAAATGTCCAATACAATGACGGCCCAACCAATGAAAAGCACAGCCGCCGAGAGGCACCTCCAATGTGACAGTGATGAGATCAGAGGCGAGAATCCAGGACGGCGGTAAAGTGTGCTTTCTTTCTGCAGAGGATGGTTGCATCTCTTCTTCTGGAATTGGTGGCGGACGGCTATTCATTTATTGATCTCTCAGCGCGTACTCCGTACATCTGGCCATGGCCTATTATTGGGCTCGATGCAAGAGATGGCTCGCGCCTTAGAGGTACTTGAAACTGACAGACGGGAGACTGACGATCCGAGCGTGCGATAGGTTTGAGCCTTTTGCATGTCTGATTGGATGTCCATTGCTCTGAGGCTGCTGAGGTGGGCGGTTAAATGTGATATGCAATGTGGTAGGCTCACTCTATTTGGGGGACACAGTCCTGTCAGGGGCGCATGTAGACCAATCAGAGGACATTTATACCGGCGGGGGCGGTTATGGATGCCTTTAGCGAGCATGGTCTGGGGTTCAACGACCAACGTCTTTCATCCCCTCCCCTCGAACGATAAGATAGGCTTGCTGACCTGCAACGACATTGCACATCGAAGAAGCTGCTATTTACGGCGTCAAGACGATTTTTAGACGACCGTTCAAGCGCCGCTTGCATAATTCTACTGTTGTGTTTCGCCGGGAGACTTGAGTGCCGTATGTGGGTCGCGCGAACTGGGGCGTGACACCAAGCGCTGCCATGGCTCGTGAGGTGTGATCCGTTAGTTAACAGGTTGGGCATTGGGCCGATGGGGAGTACATGACGAGGGAGTACTCCTTGGCGGGGATTGTTCAAGAATATGCTGGCAGCCTTAAGGAGGGGTACATGCCAAGTATGGAGTCACGGCGTTTGATGAAGATGTTGATCGGAGATGTCAGGCCCTTCAAGTGGTTCGTAGAGAAGTCGTTGGCGTATAGGTACGTGTTTTGTTATCTTGCTACTTCTGTATGTCCCAATAGGAGATAGCATGTAGCTATTGATAGAGTACAACGGAGCTCCAGCATCAGGAACGCAGATCTTGGAGAACCCTCGTCGTACGAATCAATATCATCCATTAAATCCAACGACACAATTCACCTCTAGAGCTAGGTGATAGCTCCTCTTAATCGATCATCTAAATTAAGCGTCGGCAAATTTCATCTCGGACCGTTGTCACAACCTTAATTGGATTAAGGTACAAGCCTCTTCCGTGCCTATATCATTTTCCAGCATCTCGAGCCTATTTGTGGAGTCCGTAAGCTGGGCACCATGATGCAATGTACTGTACAGCCGGATGAACCGTGGACCACCATTGAAGAAAGGTAATATGCAAGTTGCAGTTACTCGAAGATAAGTTTGGGTGGGTTACTCAAGACAGCCCTGGAGCTGCAGATTAGCACCCTTTCTTCCTATAACGTTCTTCGATGATTTTCATGCTGGAATTGACCGGGTCACTTTCATTAGTTCCGCTATATTCTATTTCATTGCCGGGTCACCGTGAGTCCGTGTCATCGACTACAATTATAGACCTTCAGAGCGAATATCGTGGAACGATTCATCTCTTCCAGGGATCTAGTAACATGTTGTCAGTCTCCGTACTGATAATGATTGCGAGGGACTACTCCTGAATATTGCATGATCTCGTTTCGTCCGTCATTTTGTTCAAGTCGGACTCTATTAGCGCTGCTCTTTCCCAAATTTTAGATTTCTTTGAGTGTCTTGTCGTCAAGCTCATCGGCTGTTCTGACCGGCATCTGCATATCTCTGGATCTGCCGCTTGATCGAAGGGGCAGTTGTAGTATTTCTCATGTGTCTAGTTGAGGCAACGATGGCTATTCTCTGGCGCGGCTTTGTCAAGTAATGATGGTGTTAGAATGTCTGTAGTGGGAGTTGACCGTAAGAGATATGAGAGCGCTACTTGTTCGCCGTATATCCTGATCTCCTAGAACTGATAGATCTTTCCCTGTTTCTTCACGTTCAGCGACGACGAAAGACACAACTCTTCTTTCCACCCCCGGATATAGTGGCGTAATCCGATGCTATTACTTTTCTTGTCAGTCGTACTCACTTTACTCGAAAGGGGCGTTAGAAATTTATTTGAAAGACGAGCATCATTTCCAGATTCTCCTTGTTACTGCTCTCCTACGTTTAGCCAGTGCTGAACCCAAGGAGCATCAGGAAACGAGATCGGCCTCCGCCAACACGTCCTATCAATTTCCTCTCGCTAACCATCACAACTGTAGTAAGAGTCCAGCATGGTGTTTCAATCGTTGTTCGGGTTGCTACATCGTCAAATGCCAGCGTGCGTCGATTTCCTGGATCTCTGCGACCGATACTTATGGCTCACTTGATAGCAATTAAGTTCATCTCAGAGCTCTCGGTAGCAGACATTGGCCCCCTTTACGCCGTCAAGTCAACAGTTCGAACAACTTCGAAGCCTATTCATGTGTCTTCGAAGTTGAGCCTGCGAGGCTATGAAAACACTCTTCGTATCAGATGTTTACTCAAGTTGGTCCTTACGTACGCATTTCGGCAGGTATCTGCTTGGGTACCAGACCGTCTGCAGATTCCAACTTTGAAGATGCTGCTGGACAGGACTTCTGGACATCTTCAGGGCTGCCCAGGTGGGGGAGTGCCCATCTGCAACTCTGGAGGTCGGGTACCTATCTTATGCGCTACACGTGATTCCTACAGGATTGGCTCGGGGGTACCAGAGCATGGCCGAATTGGGAAGGGCCAACTCGAGCTCCTTCCAACTCAGATTGAATAATGCAGCATTCCACTAATTAGCGAGGGACTCCCACACACCTCGAATCACTGTCTTGACATCTCCATCACCATCATCCAAGATACAGAGCAAGTCAATCAAGACTGCATTGGTTCGCCAAAGGTATAATATTTATCTACAACAAGACGAACCTCCTTTTGCTAATCAAGGTCTGAACATCTAGGGACCCCGCGATGGAGATGGCTGCAGAGGAGTTTGACAGCCAGCTGCCGAACATGCTAGACCTCCATCCGCACCCAACCTCTGATCCACCCGCGCCACTGCCTGGTAGTGATGACACGATACCAGATGGCAACCAGCATACATATGAGCCAGAAGTGGAACCGCTACAAGATAGCAATCGGTCTCTCGTGGAGGAGACACAATTTGTGGGACTCGAAATTGATTCGCAAGCACCCGAAAAGACCAGCTTCAATATGGCATCAGACTCTGAGATTCCTGCTCCACCCTCTCACCAGCCTCCTGAACCACTATTTGGCGACTTCATCACACGTCCCAACCCTGTCGACATTGCTAATATTGGTCATGACTTCAAAATGGGGATAGCCACAAAGCCAAAAGCAGGCCAGTTCACCACGAGACCAAAAATCAATGCAACGGCTCACACCCAAAGTGGTAACGACAATATCGAATTGACTAGTGGTAGCGACAATCTTCCAAACCCTGCTGAGGCTGTTGCTTCAAATACCACATCAGAGACGAGAGAGATGATGACAGACACCCTTCCACCCGGCCAATTACGCGTCAGCAATCTTGCCTCAACTTCTGCTTCTATCAATCGACCGAATGCTTTTCAGGAAAATCCCGCTTTTTTCGATGCATCAAGTGTTGTGCTCCAGTCCCTCTCGCTTCCAACGAGAGGGGGGCTCCGCCAGATGGAGACACAACTTCAAGCCAAACCATCAAGCCACACCCTGGGCAATGATATCACTCAGCTTCGCGGAGGGCTCAATGGAGTTTCTCCGCGAAAGCCAGCACTAGAAGATTCTCACTTGCAGACGCCGCCTGCCTTGAATCAGCACACTTTACGAGTTTCAGGAAATAGATCTCGAGCGTATGGAGGCGAAAGAATCAGGCACCGGGGCTTGTCGGGTGGTGTCTCTTTACCTCGAACACCTAAATCAATGAGTCGTCCCTTTCCTGAGGTGAGCATTTTGAGACCTGTGCCAGATCAGACCGAGTCGCCTAGCAAAGCTGTTGGCAATTTTCGTGAGCCGACCGTCTCTCATAAAGTCGAAGATATTCCAGGGATACCTCCCATTGGAGATTGTACTGGGCAGAATCAAGAAAATATGGCAATTAATGCAGCTCAAATGATCATAGCCGACGTTGCACCTGAGGATTCTGATGGACCCCCTGCTCCACCTTCGGAGACTGATATGGATCGTCAACAGGTCCCAAGAACCGATTCCCCGTCAGAGCCAATGAACTTAGTGTCTAAAATCCCTTCGAAAGTGCCGCATGAAGGGCTGTCGCAGAGTCCATCAGACAATCCGCCGAGCACCTCACAGGAGTCTCGGCCAGCTTCCCGTTCAAACATCTCAGCACCTCTAGTAAGAGAGACACGGGCTACAGTTCAGCAGACCAGGAACCCAGCCGGCGTTACGCCTGATGTTCTTCATTCAAGTCATGCTACAAGAATCGAAAAGACATCCCAACGACCACGAACCCCTAAGGCCGTTGCGTCACTACAGCAGATGATCCTGTATGCGATGTCAAATTTTGCTAAGGGTGGCAGTATGACAGATGCCGTCGTGAAACTCCAGTCACTAGCCGAGAGATACGATTCAACTGAAGCTCATATTAGAGACCAAGAAGAGGAGCTTGATAGGCTGAGAGTCTCTGCTAATTTGTCAACGGAAACAATCAAAGGATTGGAAGAGGAAAAGATTGTAATGATTCAAAAACTGAAAAAGTACGGAGAGTTCTGCGTGAAATACCAAGACCACATTAACAAAGTAGTCAAAGCTCAAAACTCGTTGAGGAACGAAGCAGCGGAAATTCGACAGCTCTCAAACCAGGCTATTAAGGCGCGAGAGATCAACGCAGGATACTTACAGGGGATCAGGACCTCGGGAGACAAACTCACAGAGTCAATAACAGAAATCAGAGCCATGCGAGCCAAAGCTGACGAAGCAGTTACTGATGAGATATCTAAGTTAGAGAGGATTTGCGAGGAATCAACTAGTAAATCGGTTGAATGGGAAAATAAAGCAAATGAGGCAGCCGAAAAGCTTACTGAAGGTCAGTATCTTCCCGCTCGTCTCGGTAGCCACAGACTGAATTTCCAAACAGTCTCCAGCGAAAACAAAAGTTTGCGGGAGCAAGTGCTGAATGGTATTGAGCCCGGCTCTCATGATATAGTCACTGCAAATACTTACAAATTCTTAAAGGGGTCAGATTAAATGATTTGCTCAAAGAGGATGTTCAAAGACATCTGATAAATTTTCAGCGAGAACAAAGTCGTTCAGAACAGTTAGACAAGCAGCTCTCGGTACAACTAGGAGCCCATACAGAACTCATTGGTGTATTGAAGGAACTCCCCTCAGACATCACCGCCGACATATCGAAGGAGGAAGGGCATTTGTCTAGAATCCTTGCTGCAGAACAGCTTACACATACAAAGTGCGTTAGAGCGTCTTCTCCTGCGATAGGTATGGAGCTGATGTGTTATAGATTCGACGATGTAACGAGATTGATCAACGAACTCAAGTCCCAAGATGCAAAACCAGCTGCTTCATTGGTCACATTGATCGAAGAGCTGTCTGATAGGTAAGTGTCGACCTCTCACTGAACAGAAGTCGAAAGTGTGCTGAGACCCGGAATAGAATTCCACAAAAGTTAGCACCAGATGAAGATGTTGAGATTGGACGACAGCAATTTATCTCTGGGCTCTTTGACGAAGTGAAGACGTTGTTAAATCAGTTTTCCAACGACTCACAAAGCCAGATTACCCTGAATAACCGCATAGCCGAACTACAACAATCGTTGATAATAATTACGGCTAGCAAGACTGAATATGAGCTTCAAGCCCAAAATTTGTCGAGTCAACTGCAGGCTGTCCAAAGAGATGCAGAAGGATATTTAAGGCAAATAGAGTCCAAGAACAAGGAACTTGAGACCCTTCGGGCAGTACCAAAGGAGGATCCGAGATTGCTGGCCAAGATTGAGGTCCTAGAAGGAGACACCTCTTCGCTTCGCGGTCAGTTGCAGACTGCGGATCAGCATCTGGCAAGAGTTGAAACCGAGAATAGCGCACAACAGGAGACAATTAAAACGTTCCAAAGCCGAATAGTCAATTTCGAGAGAGAAAAGCATGACCTTCGAGCCCGTTTTGCTGCAGAGAAGCAAAAAGATGCGGAGTTGGCGGAGAAGAACAAGACGGAGAACAATCTTTACTACGAGGCCACCAACAACAATCTGAGACAGAGCCGTGACGATAAGGAAGCAGAACTAAAAGCTACATCAGAAAAGCTTCAGAAGGTACTTGTCGAGCTTGAGCTGGCCAAGGGAGCTTCCGCATCGAACGATCATCAAGCAATGCTCGACATTCTACAACTAGGAAGAAAGTTAGACGAGGGCTCAAAAAGTGTCGAAGGACAACCCTCAATCCGAGATATCAGCGCTCGTCTTCAGAGTCAAGAAGCTGGGCTTGAAGAGGCTAGACAAAAGCTCTCTGCTACTAGCGATTCACAAGAAGCTATATCTCATTCTTTTGTGAGATACGAGGCTGACATTAGTCTGCTCTTGAAGCAAGTCAGTGAGTTGCAAGCTATGGCCTCTCAGGTCACAGAGCTGCCACCGACAAACAATTGCAATTCAAAAACCAGAGATTCGGACTCACCCACCTCAAAAGAAGCAGCAAGACGTGAGGATGACGCTATTTTGAAGCCTCTTAGGGGCTCTCGGATGCATAGTCTACCTCAAGATTCAAACGCGAAGCGGATTGAAGTGCATTCAACTCGGTGCGAAGAAATTCCAGAAACTCAGTTTACTCAGGATTTGAACGGCTGTCTCTATGAAGTTGCTCCTCAACTCCCAATAGCCGGACAGGTTCCAAGAGGAAAAGTTGCTACTCGTCGAATATCTCAGCGCCAAGCTGCTACACCACAAACCAATGATGAGGCAACGAGGGCAACAGTTTCCACAGCCAAATTGACTCCGGATTCCCAAACGTACGCAAATATTGAAAGTCACAATTTAGCTGCAGATAGAGATCATCAAAGCGAGGCATCAAAACATTTCGCTGACATGAGTACACCAAGAAACCGGCGTCTTGGAACAAATGACCCAGTAGAATCTTCTGCAAACCGACCTTTCGCTACCGTACAGTCAGATAAATCAACAACAAGCTCACTGACAAATATTACTGATCTCCCATGGGATCAGACTGACGACACCCCCATTGTGGAGGAAAACCAGAACAGAAGTCGAATTCAAAAATTCATCTCAGTCAAGGACACCGAAGCTTCAACGATTTCGATAACAGAGCACACGGGCTCGATGCACAGGAATAATGAGCCTTCTTTGCTACACCAATCCCCGCGTCACGAAATTTCAGATATCCAACCCGATCCTCGCAATGTCCAAATCAAGACAAATGAGCATGCGGCCAAGCAACCAGCTCATCGGCAGCCGATGAGATTGAAAAGCGCTATGAAGACAACTTCCATGGCCATTGAGCCCGTGCGACTCGATAATCGCGGCGATTCTGGTATTGGCTCAACCCAAACTCCCATGAGTGGCAAAGCTGCCCGTTCCGCAAAGCTGGGCGCCGGGCGAAGCTGGAACAAGAGTCAAGCACCTCCAACAAATACCTATAATAGAATTGCACAGTCAAGCAATACCAGTATCAAATCCACCATGACTGTGACTACCAGCAGTATGGGGAAGATTGTTCTCGGTACTTCGTCGCAAAATTCGCCAGTGCCTAATGCGGATCGACGAAATTCCAACTTTAATGGATTTTCCACTGCTAACAAACGTCCAGCAGAGACACAGGCAGAACCTCCCAACCCTGCTAAAGCCCCTCGTTTGACAATTCCAACAAATGCTCATGCGGGTCCAGGGAAGCGTGTGTCCCTTCCGGTGAACTCCCTCGGATTTGGCAGACGGAAGTAGGAAACTTCAAGCGGGGCGTATAGTGAAATATACAAAACGATTGCTGATATCGCTATGCTAATAACATCATGTGCTGGGACATACATCAAAACAATAGCAAAATGTGCAGGTGGAGAGGTTAGAGTCTGAAATTAGATCTGAAGAATCTTGCAGTCAAGAGCATACAATTCGATCAATGCATAACTTTATATCCGCGCTGATCTTCTCCGTCTCCAATATAGGACACAGTCGCTTAGTGTAATGTTGACATTGATCTCGCCCCTGAACGCCGTTCCATGCTATGCACACTTCTCTCAATGGTGGTATACATCTCGTCCAAAATAAAAGTCGCGCATAGTGATTTCCCCCAATCAGTGCTCGCGCGTCGTTCCTATCGTCCTTCGAGTTCATTTTCAGAATTTCCCATGAAAGCTCTGCCTCTACTTCCCACGCTTCTGCTCGAGGAATAAGACCTTCTTCCGTACTATAAAGAACCACATTAGCTTATGAGTTCTTAAGAGTTGCCACCTATATCCAAAAGTCTCCCCACTGCGTTGAACATATTGACACATCCTTTCTCTACCCCAATTGGCCCTCTAATCTCTCTCCTCATTCCAGCACATATTCTACAGTTCTCTCGGCCATGCCCGAATCTCTGCCCGCAATCGTATTCACTTCCCACCTTTCTCACAACTCTGCCAGGATAGATAACAGAACAACCTACCAACAGGATCATATTTCAACATGCTCAAAGGTCGATGTACACGCGGTCGCATCATGGTTTTGTAGTAGCCGGTCAGAGCCATAGAGACCAGGCGGACGGCGACGGTGCGGGATTTCACTGAGTGAAGTTAGCTTGTGCGCTGAGAGATGGCATTGAGAATGAGTGGAATGGGAGTGGGGAAAGGGGCACCTTTCTTCGCCATTGTGGTGGTTGGTCTGGGATTGGGCGTAAAGAAGAGGGATGTGGTGAGGTTCGACGTGGTAGTGACGGTAATGGAAAATTTGTGGGGGCCTGAGGAGCCTGAGATTTCAGGGATCAATACTCTCACGAGGACGTGGGATTGACATCGCGTGCAACGCAACGCAACTTTCTACTTTCATGGCCTCCCTCCTATGTAAGATCACTTCGTTATAGCAGACATCAGTCATGTTCATTTGGCGCAATTTCAAAATGATATTTTCTGCCCCAAGTCCTCCAAAATCTACGAATATGGAGTTCCACCTCGTCCGCTCATGACAGAAACTCTTCAGAGATCACACATCGCTAGAACAGCTTCGGTCGAGCCATCTTCTCCGTTCACGTCACCAATGTATCCCAGATGTCCCCCGCCGACGTTCGCAAATGCCACAGCTGCTTGGCCAGGTACGCCGACGTACACACGATTCTTCACATCTACATTTGCCAAGTGTACAGCTTTCATACTGTACGGCTGCAAACTACTCAAACGCTCCCCGAACTTTGACGGACGGGCTTGATCGACAACGCAATCTTCTCTGGTGTACGCACCAAACTTCCAAGGCATCTCCCAAACGTCCTTCATATATTTCTCAAAGTTTGGTGGGGTGATCATGCTGCTAAATAGACAAGCCATGATTAGGGTGCCTCCGCCTCTCACGTACTCCACTAACCTGGTACCTAGGGGGCTGTTCATTGGCAATTTGACTATTCCGGGATCCGTCAAAATGATAGCCTTGAGGCTGGACACAATGGTCTCGTTGAACAAGTAGTCAGCTGCGAACATTGGTTCGTCAATTTTGACTACCACAGCCTTCGATCGAAGATGCTTGAAGAGTTTCTCGTACATTTCGTCCAACCAGGGATATGCATCATTTTGAAGGGACAGGAGTAGGATGGATTGCGGCTTAGTTACTGTCTCCGGGCCCGGGGCTTTTTGGGGTTGTAGTAAAGGCGGCAGATCGCAGAATGCCAGCATAACCGCTGTCGTGTCCTTTTGTGCGTTGACGTCTCCAATCCATCCCAGATGTCCTTCTCCATAATCTGCGTAGACGGCGTGCGAACCGAGATCTGAATCTGTGATGTACACCTGGTCCGCGCCACCCACGTTACCAAGATAAATGGTCTTGCCATAGTAGGGTTGAAGTGAATGAGGCGGTTGCCAAAATTTCGAGGAGTGATTCCCGTTCAGTGACGGCATTGTTTTAGTATAGGCGTTGATATACCAATTACGCTCCCATACCTCCTCCATATATCGCTTGAAATCATCGAATATGACCGCGTTACCAAACAAGCAGCCCATGATGACAGTTCCCCCGGACTCTACCCAGCTCACGAGCTCAGCGTTAAGCGGGTGATTGGACGGCACGAGAGTCATCTTAGGATCTGTAAGGACTATGGTGTTGCCTGTAGGTTGAGTTTGCGAAACCAACTTCCTTGCGGCCTTAAGAGTTGTAGCTTCGACGACATTTGCCCTCATCTGGATTTCTGAGATCATGTTCTTGTACATGTCATTGAAGAAGGAGTACGTGTCCTTCTCAAGGCAAAACAAGAGAACCGATTTCTGTGCATTTGCCATTTTGGAAACTGGCAAGCGGTCAGTACCTCCCAGTCCCACGGCATACCACACATACCTGCTCAGAAAGCTTTGATCATCGAACTCTTGAATCTGTCGAGAGGATAGTAGCAATTGCTATATCGACTTCTGTCGGTAACCTTAGTTATCGATCGGTAAGCGCTTGAATAGTATATCACTCGTAACCCGTGCTACAGAACCTCGTCACTCGTAGTGGAAGTCCGTAGTAATTGGGTTTGATTCTGTGATTGATTGATGGATTGTATGCTAAGGAAGGAGGTGCTAGCTAGGTAAAAAGCGGGGTATATGGACGTAGTTGTAAGTAGTGAATGTGGAACAAACAACTTCTCTCAAGTTTGGAGAGAAAACCATGAGTAGTTAGTTTACAAGGAAGACCCTCCCAAGGGTACCCATAGTTGCGCATAGACCAAGCCCGCATCTAAGACACATCATTTGTTAGGTGATTTAGACAGCTTCTGCAGCTCGAAAGCTAGATTGCGTAAATAAAGAGAACAGCTGCTATCATACCTCGGGGTGGACAGAGAGAGCGGCAGGCTAGATATCTATTGTCTCATCGTATCTCGCACAGTTTCGTACTTTGTATTAATCAGAATGAGTGAATTAAACGTAGCGTCTAACCAGAAGAGTGAATCGATGAGAATGTGTCGAACTAGGAGATTGAATCGATCATAGTGTCAACCCAGGTGTGTCACGCATATTCGAACACTCCTGAAAGTAAATATGTATAGTTCATTAAGATTCTCTATTCGCTCGAAAAATGTGACCCCATATCTAACTCCTCATCTGGAGACAGTGATGACGATCTCTTTGTACAGTAGCCCAAAAAGAAAGAACAAGGAAAGCAGCGATCTAGCCAGGTGATGGCGCCTCTAACCATTGTAGACATTAACTACTCCACCTTGCAACTCCGGATGTATTATACAATGCAATGCAAAACAAGTATCGAGCAGAAGAGACAGGTCTACTCCTTCTTCTCCTTGATTTCCTTGTTGGTATTCTTTGGCACGCGCGCTAACCAGTACAGGAAGATTGCACCGGCGACGTTGAAAAGGATGTAGACCCACATGAGGCCAAAATTCCTCCATCGGTCATCGTAGTAGATGTTGACCAGGGCCAAGAATTGATTAGAGTCAGAAAGGGTGCAGAATTTGCAGGCGCTTGTTGCCATCTCGGTTTCTGGAGTGAGACGTCCTCCAGCGATGGACATATATGGAGCGAGGTATGCAGAGCAAGTGGTGTTCGCCGGAGGGTCGAAGTTGAGGAATTCAATGTCAGAACATTGGACTGCAGTGTTGGCGATACCAGTTGACATGACAGCGCTGACGAGGTACGTGAAGGGCGAGACACGGTACATAAAGATCCAGAATCTAGGGAATTGCGAGGGCGATGCGAGGACGCTATGACTCGTTAGTATATGGGAGAGATCTGAAATGTAAGAATAGACCTACCCGTTGAAGATCAAGCAGAGGGAGAACAAAAGTTGTGCAAGATTCGCTCCGGCTTCGGCGGACTCCATACCAGCAATAATCATGTTGGTAAAGGTCGATGTAAATATCAAGAAACTAAGAAGAAGAAGGAACATCAAGCCTCCACGCTCAGTGACGGCATCTGTGGGTGTAGCATTATGATAAAGTCCGATTGGGTAATACCAGGTGAAGAAGATTATAACACCCATAAGTGAGTTCCAAGGTAACTCAACGATGATGTTAGAAAGAATAAAGACCTGCCACGAGTACGTCTTGGCTGGACGCTCACGGACTTCATATAGGGCTCGTTGGGTGACAAAGTGAGGCATGATCTGCTGAACCAGATTCCCGAATACGGTGAGCAGCATAAAAATAGCGAAAAGCTGATTTTGCATTCCTTGAAGTGACGTTGGGGCGTCCCAGAAGGAGAATCCGATGAAGAGACCAGTACCGGCACACAGTGCAGTCTTGGAGTAGAGGTATGATGGTGTTCGCCAGTATTGCTCAAACACCCGCTGGAGGACAGTCCAAAGTTGCGTAGAGAAAGTTGCGGCATACGCATTTAACGCGGTGGGATCCTCAATGGTTTCTGTCTGCGACAAGGTTGCCTTTAATTCGGCCAGATGTTCCTTGACGTGTGCACGCTCGGGAGATGCATTCCAGACAGCAGGCCAGTCAATACTAGTCTCTGAACCGGGAGCTGCACCAATAACTTCGAGCATCACTTCAGCAGGATTCTCGTCCTCTCCGAACTTTTGTGACCCGTTCCTCTCAAAGTAGTCGGACAGCACCTTGGAGTTCTTGCCAATATCTCCGAAATAAACAGTCTTCCCGCCCTTTGCTAGGAAAAGTAATCGATCAAATTCTTGAAACAGAATAGCCGAAGGTTGATGGATTGTACAAAGAATAGCCTGTCCATTGTCTGCTAGTTTTCGAAGGAGGGCACAGATAGACCAGGCGGTTTGAGAGTCAAGACCAGAGGTTGGCTCGTCAAGGAAAAGTAAAAGAGCAGGCTTCGCAGCAAGCTCGACTCCGATTGTAAGACGCTTCCGCTGCTCAACGTTAAGTCCTTCACCCGGGACACCAACTACTGCGTCAGCATAGGCTTCCATCTCGAGAACCTTGATAACTTCATCTACATATGCAACCTTTTCTGCATGTGGTGTAAGCTTTGGTTGACGCAGAATAGCACTAAAGGTTAAGGCCTCTCGGACAGTAGATGTCGCCAGATGAAGATCCTGCTGTTGTACGTAACCCGTCTTTCTCTGAAATCCAGTATTCCGCTGACGACCATCGACAAGCATTTCACCAGTGACAACTCCCATTGTGGTACGACTAGCAAGAACATCGAGTAGAGTAGTCTTGCCAGCGCCTGATACACCCATCAAGGCAGTCAAGGTTCCAGGTTTGACCCATCCGTCTACGCCATCCAGAAGTTTCCGTGGTTCGTTCTTGATCTTGATGTCATAATCGACTTGATCCCAGTGAAAGACAGCCGTCTGCTTTTGAATGCTTGCTGGAGCATCGGGGGTAGTCTTTGTTCGTGTGAGGACCACCTCACTGTTGACACGGTCGTCTGCCTTTGCTTCCTCATCGGAGGAGGAGGGTCCGATATCTGGGATACGGCCACGTCGGAAAAGAAGTACTTCGCCCTTGGACTTTTTGGCGGAGATATACTCAGTTGCGGTGAGATATACAGCACAACCAAATATCATCAAAGCAATCAAGATGCCAAAATTTCTCCAGAGGTGACTGTATTCGTATTCATAGTTGACACGCAGCCATGTATCGCCATCAACGAAATTTGCACCGGGATCAGCTCCAGTGGCTGCGCAAACGCGCTCATTAGACGCCACACCTTCATAACCTGGGCCCATAGGAATGAACTGTGTGCAATCTATCAGTCGATCGTGGAACTCGTTCACCATAAGCGCTTCAAAAGCGTAAGCGACAGGATCGAGATAGTTTATCCATCGAAACCACGGGTGCATATCTCTTGGTGTAATTGCGAATCCAGTATAGATAATGAGTGCGAGAATGAATATAGCAGCGGGGGCCATGGCTTGCGACAAGGTTCTCGATAAAGCGGCGATTGAGCGGAAGTACATCGACATCGTCAACGTACAGGCAAAAGTAAACAGCATAAAGACAAAGAAGGCACCTGGTTCCCTGCGGAGGTTTGTCATGAAATAGACAATAGTATCAAACAGAATTGTGACACCGACTTTGTTTGGCAGATCCGCAATCATCGAGGCTACTCTAAGTCAGCAGTGCTCATTTTTCATACAAATAAAGATGAGAGACTGACCGATAGCTTCCGAAAACGGGTGGTAGAAGGCATACTTGGCTTGTTTCTCGACAATACCTCTCTGCGCATACAGAGTGTTGATCTCTAAAGCACTTTGGAAAGCTGCCATTAAGATAGAAAAGAAGAGAAGAGCACCACGACTGAAAAGAGTACCCGTAGTGTTTTCCAAGTTGTAGAAAACACTACTGATAATTAGAGCAAGCATAGACTGACCGAAGAGACCTGTGAAGAAGAGAGTTGCATCACCACGGAGTCTCTGGAAACTTCTCTTGCAACAAAGTTGAACCTGTTGTACGACCGAGAGTGTATATGGGGACTTGATTCGCTGGCTCGTAGCCTGGGCAGCTATTTCCCAATGATTAGTACGCGCACCACAATTTTGAAGTGATACACACCTTTTCGCGCGGTCTTGAAATTTTCCAGGTGTTGGCCCCCGACTGGAAATTCTTGCTCGAACTCTTCAATTTCCCGCATCAGTCTCGCCCTATCTTCACTTTTATGCCACATAGCGGCAAACTCATCAGGGGTAAATGGGGTTCTTCCTTCGAACCCCTTCCTGACGACCCGCTCTGCCGGACTAGTAAGTGAGGTGAGGAAATCCGCTGTAGTCTGACGTGCTGGACACTCGAACCCCATGTCGACAAAAAATTCTTTAGCACTGTGGATATTTCCGAAGTAGATTTGTCGTCCCTCGTAGAGAACGGCAACTTTGTCGAAGACATCGTAGATTGCTTGAGAGGCTTGGTAGATAGCTACGACAGCCGCCGATCCAGCCATTTCAGTCGACAATCTCAGTGTCTTGACAAACTCTAAGGCGGTAGCACTGTCGAGGCCACGGGTGCTGTTGTCCCAACATTGCAGAGGGCTCCCACCGAGAGCAGCCTCAGCGATACTGACACGCTTTCTCTCACCGCCAGAGACGCCACGGATGAAGTCGTTCCCAACCCGAGTATTCATCGTGTGGGATAGACCAAACACTGCCATAATAACGTCTCTCATATGCGTAGCATACTGTTCTCTTGTGATCCCAGGTATTCGGTTGCGTGGGGTTCTCGCCAAAGCAGCAAACTCCAATGTTTGTCCAACTGTCAGTTGGGGAAAATGAACGTCCACCTCGGCCTGATAAATGCACTCTCCACGGAAATCATTATGCATCATCTTCATTGGAATCCCCTGATAATTGACCTCACTTTCGGGAGCAAGAAAAAAGCCATTCGTTTCGCCGCTGATAGTTTTGAGTAAAGTAGAGCAACCACTATGAATCATGTTAGCTTGTGGTTGGCGACCACAGTTGAGGCAGTCCATTATTACCTTCCAGGCCTTCCCAGCACCACCAACATCTCTCCGCTCTTGACCAATCCATCGAAGTTCCTCAGAATTTGTATCTTCGTTTGTTGCCTCTTGCCAATTATTCGCTTGAATAGTCCCTCTGCCTCTAATGGATAGTTACCAAATGTTTTCTGGTAATCGGTTGGTTCTCCAAATCCGTGTGCGCTCAAGTTGCGATAACTTATGCCGGCGACTCTGGCAGGATAACGATCTGGGTCTCGACTTTGGATGCCCAATATGTTCTTGGTCCAAGTCATATAACTGAACTTTCCGGAGTGTGGATCGAGCAGGGGATTGTCCGTGCCATCGAAAGGATTGATATGTTCACCTGTCGCATGCTTGATCGAGGCCTGGGTCAAGGCGCGCGCAAGAGTATGAACTTTTTCACCACCATCCTCCGAGGATTCAATTGTCGAGTCTCCCCCCGCCGTACCTTCCCGGGCCAGCGTCTTCTCGTCGCTACTGGTGAACCCGTCCTTAATATACTCCTCCACATTATCGGCGACAGCTTGCGCTTGAGGGAGAACCCCCCATGGCGCCGCGGATGCCATCGTAGAGAAGGCAAAGGAGTGGCGTGAATTGAAAGGGCAGCAAGAATGCAAGAGAGGATTAGTCGAAAGTACAAGGAACGGGGGTGCCTCCCATCATATGTACTCCGTACTTGGGTTGATACTGTACAGGCTCCTGGTAGGTACGCTTGGTTTGGATGTCGAGGCAACTGAAGACAGTAGGGATGATTGTCGTATTCGGACAATCACTTTCCTAGTCTCCGCTCACTAGGCTGTTGGCAGGCTAGTATCCCTCCAAGACGGCTCGGCGCTGTAATAAGCGATGATAATGGAGAACTTTTACAGATTACAGCCGCCTAGTGATGTATTGGCGGAGATTCGGAATGTATTGGCGATGCGGTTTACGGGTCGACTTGCCTCGAGTGGGCATTCTCCGAGAGGACTCACCAACCAGCGCGAGCGATCACATATAGCTATGGCCATTGACTTTACTCACATTACTGTAAATCAATACTGTCAACCATACGGAGGGGGTAAGTTGTGTCTCACCGCTTTCATGGCAGAATTTCTGGATCACTCAAATTGCTCGCTCTCACACAAAATAATTCTGCCACGAAAACGGTGAGACAAAACTTACCCCCTACACCTCCGTAGGGACTACCCGAGCTGCGTATAGTCAAGATGAAGAGCTATTGTTTTATCATCATTATAAGCCGAGCAAAATATCAACATGTCTCCAATAATTTCAGTAATACTTCTAATTGCTATCTCCGGAGATGATTTGGGAGTTCCACTTTTTCTATCCACCGGGAGCCAGACTCAGGCAGGGGGTACCTCGTCGTTTTCGTTCGAGTACTGGAGTGCATTTTGGCAGCGGCTTCTTTAGCATCCGGAGCCGATAGTTGGGGTTCCCCTATAACTGGTCGCCTTAACCGAGATGTGGTGCCTTAACCGAGATCTGGTGCCTCTACTTGTACTTGAGTCACAGCCTTTTCAGCAGCGGCTACCCAGGGATCCACTGGTATAAATTACATAATGTTGATTTGCCCATCTGGGATTGGCAAAAAATTCTTGATAGGCCATCGTCAGCGTATTCGGACTCCATGCCACATACTTACAGGACAAGTCAGATTTTGGTCAGAAAGATTATGCTCTCTGTCCTTAGGAGGTACTTTGGCGTGGGCTAGGCTCTGAAAAATACAATGTTCGAGATTCTGTACGCAGATGTATCGACATTATCATGCCACGGTTCATGACGGCTGTCGATATGCTCACTAGGTACGGAGTATTATTGCAATTCTCGTACTCAGAACCTGGAGTGCAAGCGAACGATATACTGTACTTCAAGTGTGCGGGGAGTAATTATTGAGTGTTGGCCATATGGCGGTTCGGGTAGCGACATGGATGCGTGATAATGTAGCCAAGCACGATACAGCGTGCAAACCCTGACATTCGTACATAGTACGTACAGTATCTGGGTCAGAATGAATAAAGATGAGTCGAATCCTGACCTTTTCCCCGGTTTTTACTGTTTGGATATCAAGTTCTCGAATTCGAATTGCTCTACGAACGAACCACTGAGGGTAGTCCCCTCTCGTATGTCATTGTTATACACCTTGATGGGGAATAAGGCTGTTTGCGAAATCGACACTTCGATTAGATGAAAAGCTGAACCTGTGAAGTTGGTGTGGGCGTCCAAAACGATATAGTCGCGTGAGGGAGCAATAGCTTCGATAGTCCATAACGTTGCGCCTCATGTTTCTCGTACAATGCTATCTAACAGGCGAGTGATGTTGGGAAAGCCCAACTTTTGACAATTCCATGCATTTTTCTCGAAAATCGGCTTGATGATCTCCCAAAATTACACAGACGTATTAAGTTGGGCACTCTGCTATGTGATCAGACTTAGGTCGGCCATCCTTTGAGAAGATGCTGATATCAGGAAACAACAACAGACTTCTTGCTGCCATTGAGCCATATGCAATGTCGAAAGCAGCAGTGTAACTAACGCTTTAGAGCAACAGCAACAAGATTCAATCCAATCTTCCCCTTTCCATAAACACACGCCAGGAAAGAAACCGTTTCTAAGCCTTGAACCTCCTATCTCCACTTCTATTTTCACATCCACTCCACAAATCCAGAGTCGCATGAAACTTGGCAACGAACAATTTATGAAGCATTTTATTGTTACTGTACCAAAATTTCATGAGTTCAGTGACCAAGCTTTGTCATTGCTGAAATATCGAGCACACAGAGATAAGTAGTAGATCAGACGAGTTCTCCTCCTTATGCTGACCACTAGAGACTGCTTCTATCTACGGTACCGCTCAACCACTGTACTATCACATTCTCGCTAATATTTGAGCCACTGAGGGAAGTCATAGTAGCGCTAGCGCTGCGCTTCTCCCGGAGACTAAACGCTACGGTAGAGACTAGTAGTGTTCTTACATACATGTTGATTCTTCATGATTTACTGGTGATTAGACCTTCTCATTTTCTTTACTGGATTGCCCACCTACCTAGTCTCCTAACCTCACAAGCTACTGCGTATTCTATCTGCAGTATGACGATCGTTGTGCCCAAAATCTTCAGCTCGGAGACATTTTTGAACACGGAGATAATCTTCCTCTGCGAGAGCAGTACGCCTCGCAGTTGACTCACAGCGGACGACACGCACTTATCGCGAATTCATTGTCATATGCTAGATGTAACATCGGAGGGCCGGAGGATCGGAGACACGGAAAGCACTTTGATACCGGTAAGAAGATCTTGAATGTGAGTACGGCCCCCAACTTGACGCACGACACGATAGCTCACCAGCGCTTGAACGTACCTGAAATGATAGTGTGAGAAATGCATTGTGATATATTTGGCCCGTGTGGGGGGCTTCTCTAGTCCACTAATTCGTAGCTTTTTGCATTCCAGCCTCTCAACATATTTGCGGCTATCAGAAGAGCAAAGCTCCATACGGCAATCTACCAATTACAAAATTTGTAGCAGAAAAAAGAGGTACCAATATTCACGTCTTGAGAATCATTTTGCAGAATGCAAAGAGAATTTATCCAGAGAAAATCAATATCTAAGTGGCGGTATGTAGCTATAGCCTCTTTGAAAGTCTGAGTAAGCCTGTCCCAGCGAATCATTTCTTTAGACGAAAGCAAATCTGCTAAGTTTGTCTTGGTCGCTGACATGTCACCCCAGCAATGACTCAAGAAGGCGTAGTTGGCGAGCAGATCTGAATGTTCGAGGAGACGGACTTTTCCATCTTGAAGGTCTATAACCCTTCCAGGAAGTTGAGGCGCAGTATGTGTGAGAAGATGACATGGTTCGTGGTTGAGAGGACAGTTGCTCATCTATGCTTTTATGTTATGCACGGCTATATTCGATGAGGTACTTCCAGGTGGTAAAGAACCCACAAGTAATTCTTTTCATGGCGTCGTTAGATTCGGTGTGCCTGGACACGTAAATCAGGGTCACGTAGATAGTAACATCAACGCCCCAACGGAGTCATCAACAAAGCTGGTGGTACCCTCCTATCTAATATTATGAAGGGGCAGAACCACCGGTTTACTTTGTTGTCGTCAGCTTGTCGATGGGTTTCTCTTAAGAAAATGGGTAGTTGAGATCGATGGGAGCCTCACTATCCGGCTCATAAGAAGGGATCATATCGCAAATGGTCGAGCAAAGTGAGAACTCTGGGTTGGCGCGTTTTAATATCTCCAGATTCGAGGGCCAAGGTTCCTCATCAAATTCCAGACCCTTAGTGTGGCCGCAGCCATCACAGACGGGGGACACTATTCCTTATCCAAGGATAGTAATATTCCGTTTGCTCGGAGTTTATGCCGAGTTTGTTGATTCGCGGTATGTAGTTAGAATGAAGTATGCTTAGTGAAGCCATTTCGAGGCACAGACTTTAAGCCAATGTTACCAACTTCCATATCTGGCAACAACACGAGCGTGGATTGAACAGCATGTTATGTAACGATGCTTCGATAGCAGCATTGCAAATGATAGGTTGTAATGAGGCTCTACAACAATCATTAGCTCAGGAAGCTTTGGCAACGCGGTTGAGACAGTCTCTAGCGGGTTTAATTCAGTCCTTCTTAATACGCCCAGACCGACGTCTTCCTTGAGTTGAGACGTCTACAGGCGCCTCATTCCCCTTAGATCGAGAAATCGACTTTGACTTTTTCTTCGTGAGCTTCACATCATCTGAAACTTCGTCGGCCTCTTCGCTTTTAATATCGTCAATCACAGCATCGGCCTTCCTCTTTTTCGAGATGCGGCCATTCTTTAATGCCGCCTTCTCCATCTTCTGCTCTTCCCCAGTGTCCTGATAGTCACTTGGATCATCCGTGCCAGAGCTTTCCTCGACCTTGATACCCTTTGACTTTTTCATAGATCGCCCCTTTATGGACTTTTTCTTGCCTTTCTCGATTTCTTCAGCATCACTGACTTTGTCGTCCTTTTTAAAGTCACCAGCCACGGCGCCAGTTTTTTTCTGCACGCTAGGGACAACTGCAGATGTGCGCCCACCGACAGTGATATGCGTAATTTTCGCTCCATTGGGCAGAGTTGTGGGAGCGTCCTTCTTTCCCTTGCCCCAGCGATGTTTGAAAAGCCACTCTTCGGGAAACTTGCTAGAGTCGGCTAGTGCGTCTATTGCTGTAGAACACACATAATAGATCGATTTGTGGAGTTGCTGTATTTGCTCAGTACTAAACGTATCACTGTATTGTTCAGGATGGATAGCAGCGCTGTAAAGGATCTCGTCTCTGGAAGTCAGTCAGTAGCGTTTCAGAATTAAAGCAGTTGCACGCACCCAACCCAGTTGCCAATACCACTAATATTTGCCTGATCTAATAGAAGTGCTTTTATCGGCACGTGTTTCTTTCTCATCTTCGCCTCAAGCCATTCCGGGGTTAATATGTCCTTGTCTAAGACCGGGTCGGGCCCATTCTCCTTCAATGGCGTGGTTTGCCTGATATCGTCACCAGCGCAGTTCACCAAGCGAATTCTTCCAAATCGTCGGGAATCTGTGTATGCTGCTGCAGCCTTCGATTTATCAGTAGTCTCCAGGATCAACTTCCAGAATCTTGGTGGCCATTGTTCTTGCTCTTCCACATCATCTCCATTCCGTCGATAGTGACCGGCTTTATCTCCCCGAATGTGGAACCACCCCTATATGAGTAAGCATACATATCGAAGGTGTTTGATTTATTAATAATGCTCACTGTCATTCCAAAATGAAACACCGGATGAGGCGGCGACGACATTATGAGCCTATACAAATGTCAGCGAGGCTGTTTCGAGACGTGAACTAAGTACCAAAAGTATTTGCCCTGTCGACCCGCGTCCAGAACTTTCTTGCCTGTCAGAGCTTTCTGTACTTCAGCACCTGTCGTGCCAACCTTGCCAAACACGTTGGCATCGTCTGCTGCAGTTACTTTTGAAAGCGTCTTGCCAACAATGCTTCTCTTGAGGTGATGAACCGCACGCGCGACTTGATGATGTTAGTGACTTGAAATCAAACAACTGGTTTTTGAGCACTTACTTTCCGCAATTTCTGGCATCTTGAATCTGAAATGAGATTGTTCACTACAGACGGATCCTTCTAAGTGCTCTACTTGATTGTATGAAGCCAATTGAGAAAAGCAAACTTGTCAGATAATCTGACAACTTCGGCCCGCTAGACGCGACCTTAACGCCAGGTAGCGTGACTCTGCTGACTCATCGCATTGTCCTAACCTGCTGTAACCTCGGCCCCACGCTATCAAGTGGATAGAACTACCGGAAGATCACAAGCAATCACCACAACCTCTTTGTCCATTAACTTTAACCTCACTCCTCCTCTATTTTCCTGGGCTTCATCATCTGCGACAACACTTCTAACATTTAAGCTACTGCACAATTGGCAAGTCCCTCAAGATGGTCGCCGACGCCCTAGTCTACCACCCCAGTGTGGCCCATTATCTCAAGTTCGTCGCAACAACTGTCGGTCGCGACAAACTTCTCAGAACCCTCCAATATTTTTCTCGATTTTACGCTTGGTATCTCTTCCGCACGAATGGCACTCCCGGCGAGATCGCTCCTTTCGAAGCCATCAAGAAGCAATTTGGCCTTGCGCGCAAACTGATGAGAGTGGGCAAGAATGTTGAACACTTTAAAGCCGCGGCCATGGCAGCGGACTCGAAGAGCTTAGATCCGATTATCAAGTACTGTGCGGTTGGACGACAGTTAGGGTATGCGGGATATTTGTCACTTGATGCGGCGACAGTGCTGGACGCTGCGGGGATAAGGAAGAGCGAGGGCACCAAGAGACTTCAGAAGGAGGCTTATAGATGTTGGATGTTTGGGTTGTTGTTCAGCACTATGAGCAGCATCTATTCACTCTACAATTTGAGACAGCAACAGTCGAAGATCGACAAGAAGGATGGTGAGGGTGTTGTTGCGAGCAAGAGAATTGAGAAGTATGGAGCCCCACTTACCCCATTGTGGAGAAGGAAATCTAACATTATCCAGGGAGCGAGCTGCCATCAACCTCCAACTCCTATCCGATCTTTGCGATCTCACAGTACCCACATCCGCGATTGGTCTGACGAACTTTGATGATGGATTTGTCGGTTTGGCAGGAACAGTGAGCAGTTTGATTGGTGTTTACAGCCAGTGGAAAAAGACGGCGTAGAAAACACGATCAGAATGGCTTCGCTGCGTTGGCGGGTAGTTGTATGTAGGTGGGAGATTTGGATATCCGGTTGCTGGAGTCCCATGATGTTCCGACAAACCCTCAGATTGCATCATTTCGCTCCAAAATTGCACTTTTTCGAAATCACATCTTCTCCTGTTGTACTGTACCTCTAGACCTTTCCGGGTAGTTATAAATGAATTTCATACGGTTTCAATTACCTCAAACCAACGGCTGCAATCCCCTATATCGGAACTCCCAGAAAGCGAATTTTTATATAATGGTCGCAATTTCGGACCCAAGATCAAGACTTGGATATATAATTTCACGCTGTCACATGCAAACTCACCTCTACTGTGCCACATGCGGCCGGCCCCAAGTCTCAATACAATCAGGAGCTGGGCTGAATTCTTGCAGCTTAGCTCCAGTTGTTGACATGCCGGAGCAGCGCACTCTATGTTTATTATCCCGTCGCCTTTCGCACACTGTGCTATGTTGTGTCAGACCAGAAGAGTAAACTGGATAGCACGTTAAACAAAAGGATATATAAATTATAGTGTGTCAAACTATAAGAGTAAATCCACGATAATGTTCCAAACAAAGAGAGTAAACTTTATAGTAAATGCGTTATTAAGATCCTAGGGATGCCGCTTTTTTCTACCTCGCGAGCATGTAGGGAATCCTCTAGTTCAATCACATCAGGACTGATCATCGGTAGTCTCCCAAAAAGTCCCATTAAACCTCCCTCTCGATTACAAACGGCCACAATCGGACTTCCTTACTTCTAACCGAGGCTTATTCGTCCCTATCCAACACTTGAAGATATAATAAACCTACGAGAACCGGCCGGAACCAAGGCAAATCTTCGGGTCCTTCACGCTACTGGACCCGACCATGTAGCAGAGGACCGCGGCATCGTGTCTAGCCTAGGCCAATCAAGCTCGAGGTCCGGACCAAAATAAATTTCAGGCACTCTGCACTAGGGCTGAAGTTGTCTCTCGAGTCTCGTCTTCACATACACATAGCTACAAAAGGCAAAACAGAACAGAGCGATTCACCTGTCCACTATTTCATCTCACATCTCATCCTCATCATTGCCTCCCCAACTTCATCACATGCACATCTTGCGCTATACCCGGGCCTACGGTACCACGAAAACGTCACTTCCAGCTCCTTCGGGTGGAACAGGAAGACAGGGGTGTGTGATCGCCCAGTGCTCTGTGCCACGCCTGTCTCGCCCGCCCGGGGTTTATCGCGCTGCGTTGCGTTGGGCTGCGTTATCGCAAACGGAAACGTGGGATTACGAGCTACCCCGCATTCTGCTAAGAGTAGATAGTTTGCAATGCAAGTAGAAGAGTCCATCTTGAGGTCTTTGCGACCATTAATGAAGATAACGATCCTTACTTGGGGAGATGCTTCAGAAGATTTGGATAGCATGAAGAATGATGGATGCGGGAATTAAGGAACAAAGCAAGGTAGGTAGGGGGAATTGAATTACCTGATCCATATACCTTGATATAGAAGTCGGTCGCCGACAAAACAAACCCATACCAGCATCCCAAACTCCCACGCAAAGAAGAAACCACCGCGCACGAGATATCACACCCCGTCCGAATCTCGGTTTTCGGGAACATCTTCATCTACAAATCCCCAGATATCTCGGGATTCGGGGAAAGGAGGAGATCATGACAGTATTGTGCAGTACATCACCCACCCGGTGATACATAGCCCTCCCCCTCCCCATCAAAGCAGCAATACGTATACTTTCTACTCAGCAGGTGAGACAACGATCTGTGCACCTCGTCGTACTACAAAAACAAGTATATTCTCCCTCTGCCCGGCGCCGCCGCCTTTGCAGTGCTTTGTTCGCCGAGAGCTGGATGCGTAGCGAATTGAACAATGGACAAAGGAAAGACTAGGAGGGAGCTCAATCAGGGAATCACACACTACTTGAAACGTAAGTAACGATGAGTAAGTACCTAGGTACACACGCACACATACGTACACGCCCTACATGTGGACATCCGTCTCGTGCCTGCCTGACTTTCGATTCACCAACTTAACCTTGGAAAGCTAACCCCGCATCTTCCAGCCAGCTCCCAGTCCCTCATCCCATCGTCCATCGCCCATCGTCCATCGCCTATCGCCCATCCAACGAGAGAGCAGCACCTCCCACCAGCACAAACCTGAAAGCGTGGAATTAAAGTAAACCACCCCCCGACGAGACTACGAACATTCATCCGACGTTCACCTCCTCTTTCCTTTCCACCTTCATCAACATCACCATATCAATACATTTGGTGATCGAGTTCTCCATCCAGCACGACAATTCGATGTCCCGCCGCTGACGCTTAGCCTACCTGTCATTCGTCCAAGACACAAGCAGCCTGTCCACCAGCTGTCCACCTCCGCCCCGAAGTTCTCCACTCCAGAGCCCTACGGGTCTACGGGTCTACGGGAATCTCGACGACCACGATTTGACCAATTTCAAAGAGGGTATAGTCCCTAGGGTTCTCGGCAGCAAGGACCGGCGAGTATCTGCAAGTGAGTCTCTTTTCATCTCTTCCACGAGAATCTTGCTTTTTCCGTTCGCGGCATGCATCATCCATTTCCGCTTTCGCAAAACAGCGAATTACCACGGCTATGTCCAACGAGATAATCCAGCTTCGCCCAGCGAGGTTCCGCTTCCTCCCAGAGCTGTATGGCTCCCGGGTCACCATTGGCATGAGCCAGAAATATGGGATCCCGTTTCTGTGTTGTTTGTAGTTTGCAGCTAATCAGTCGCGGGTGGTCTCTAGTTTCAACAACTACTCCACCAGCGGAGGCTGCATTGGCGTTTCTGCAGAGCTTCCTGTCAACAAAACTCAGTCCTCTTGATATACCCAGCATCTTCCCGTCCGACACTTGATTTTCGCTTTCCCAGCCGAAAAATAACAATTGGCTAATAAATATCCTTCTTTCCGCGGGCTTCAGCCGTCAAAGTGGTCGATTTCCAATTGTTATATTATCGTGCACCCGCCCCTCCTCCCTCTCCCTCGAAAATGTCGACATCCAGTTCTATCAAGCAAGCTGCCGAAGCGGCACGCGGGAAGACTTCAGAAGCAATAGAAGCTACAAAAGCATTCGCAGATACTGCGAAGTCGGACCCAATAGCTGTCAAGAATGACTTCCTCCACTCACCATTTATGCGAGGTGCTCTGCCGTTCATCAATGGCGGTACAGCAGGCATGGTGGCCACCACGGTGATCCAACCAATTGATATGATAAAAGTGCGTCTGCAGCTGGCCGGCGAGGGAGTCAAGACAGGTCCAAAACCTACACCTCTGTCCGTAACAAGGGAAATCATAGCTGCGGGAAAGGTGATGGATTTATACACAGGCCTTTCCGCAGGACTCTTGCGGCAGGCCGTATATACCACAGCACGCCTTGGTTTCTTCGACACTTTCATGAAAGGATTGACTGTCCGAGCGAAAGAGAAGGGGACCACAATTGGCTTTGCTGAGCGGGCTGGTGCTGGCTTGTCAGCAGGCGGGCTTGCAGCCATGATTGGCAATCCTGCAGACTTGGCACTTATTCGAATGCAATCGGATGGCTTGAAGCCATTAGCGGAAAGAAAGAACTATAATTCCGTTATTCACGCTTTGCAAAGCATCGCAAAATCAGAAGGTGTTGGAGCACTCTGGAGTGGTGCAGCTCCTACGGTGGTTCGAGCTATGGCACTGAACTTTGGGCAACTGGCATTCTTCTCAGAGGCCAAGCAGAGACTCAAAGATACCAATATGAGCTCGAGAGCACAGACGTTGAGTGCGAGTGCTATTGCGGGCTTTTTCGCCAGTTTCTTCAGTTTGCCATTCGACTTTGTGAAGACAAGACTACAGAAACAATCTCGTCGACCAGACGGTACCTTGCCATACAAGGGAATGGGCGACTGCTTCAGAAAGGTGGCAGCAGAGGAAGGAATGCTGAGATTCTACAGAGGGTTTAGCACGTACTACGTGAGAATTGCACCTCATGCGTAAGAACGTCCCTTTCAAAATTCTCGGACTTGTATGCTAACAAATTCGATGCAGAATGGTGACTTTGATAGTTGCTGACTATCTTGGATTTATCACGAAGTAACATCCCAGCGTGAGTTAGAGGCGTACATAGGCATTTGAGGGAAAATCGTTACATGCGCCTTGAATATACGATGAGTAGGATGGCGTTGGCGTCTTGGCAGGAGGCACCGGTCCTTGAGAACTATGCATTCTTGAGAGTGAATCGTATGGGTGATAGCACTGGCAGATATACCACGAAATATGGCATCTTTAGTTCGAGACAATATCTTCAAGGCACTGACCGGTACTGATGTCGAGTTGTGAAAGGGCCCTGGTATGTTGACAAAAGTGATCTTTTGCTGTGCACCAAATATGCAATCAATATCATGAGACGTTTGTCTTTCCGTAAGCTCCCCCTGCAGCCTTTCTCATCTCCAAAGCTCGTTTGTATGGAGGGGCGGTTGGCGGTTGCACAGGATCAAGGGCAATTCGGTCCTTTGGTAAGTGATATGACGCGTCGGCATCGAAGGCAGAAAGATCCCCACAGGCCAAAAACGGAGCAATCCATCTAGCATTGTTTCTGGCATCTGACTCGTCCGCTGGGAGCCGAAGCTCAACAATCTCATCCTCTGCTAACATCATGGTGGCTGATGGCTTCACTGACCAGGTCCCGGTTTCCGGATCTTGCAATACTGTCGTTGCCACGATAGGATCTTGCTCTGCCCTTGTCTTGAGCATTGTCTCCAGCTTATTGCCGACGCCCAATGGCTCCTCCATACTTGGTCTATATCCATCTGGTGGCTGGAAATTCAGGCAAACGATAAAAGCTTCCACGCTGCTGGCTCTGCTTGAGCGAGGCTTCGACACGACAACATCTTCGAAGAATATGCTCAATTGGGAATATAGTAAATCGACGTTTCTTCCTCTGAATATCTTTGCAACGAACTTTCCTCCTGGTCTGAGGACGCACAATGCGAGATTCAGAGCAGCGAAAAGAAGTTGGGATTGCACATAGATGTCCAAATCATGTAAACCAGTAACATCAGGTGCCCCGTCCGACAAGACGAGATCGACGGGGTGAGATGCGTGTTGTGATTTTGTGGATGGGTCGTAGGATGGATCTAGAGCTTGTAAAAGTAGTGGGACTGTCGCGGGGTGTGTAATATCTGCCTTCAAGGTAATAATTCCCTGAAGTGGGCTCATGGGTTGCAGATCGATAGCGACAATCTTCACGTCCTTCCGAGGCTTCAATTCCGGTACTTTGTCGTCTTCGAGTTCAATATTGATTTGTGGATGTTCTGGCGCGAACACCTCACGCATCATCTGCGAGAGCCTGGCATCTCTGTCTTCCCACGCTCTTCGACCAAAATTCTCTCCCTTGATCAAAACTCGAGACAAAACCTGGCTCCAGCTCCCAGGTGCTGCACAGAGATCAACGACGCGAGTTACATCTTTGAAGAGGTCGAACTCTGGGGCGATATTGTCAGTAGGACTCAAGTTTTCATGTTCGATTTTGCGGGGCATACCTTCGTCCAACTGAAGTAGCTTGAATGCGCTACGCGCCCGCCATCCTTGCTCTTTCGCAAGTCTGTAATAAGCGTCGCGCTTATCTTTGGAGGACTTACCCATGGCGCCTTAGACTGTCTTGGTCGACTTCGATTGCGTTGATGAAGAATCGCGAGAGGGTACAACAAAAATTCACAGGGCTGGTTATGCAGGCTCGCTAGCGCGGGGTTGTCCGCCGCTAAGAACTTTCTCCAGAAAAAAGTTAGCGAATGTCAAGATGTAGGAGCTCATTCGAGTAAGCTCTTTCAAACGATCAAGAAAATATAATGGCTTCATCTTCGGCCAAGCGGTCAGCGCCTGCAATAGGACGGAAAGAAGGGTCCAAGAAACGCCAAAAAATCAAGCCTGCGAAAGATGCGTCTGAGCAAATTCAAAAGAAAGCCGTCGCCGTGGATGCTTTGCCATGGAACGAGGTTCAATTACCTGACATGTTCGACGACGCCGAAGGGTTCTTTGGCTTGGAAGAAGTAGAGGGGGTCGAGATTATCCGTGAGGGGGACAACGTCAAGTTTGTAAGTAGCTATAGCCTTATAGATTGGGGGCAAGCTAATTCTTCTTAGGTGTCTGCAAAAGCGGTTGCGCCTGGTGAAGAGGATACCTTTGAAGGGTTTCCGGATGATCCAATCCAGCCAGAAGCTTTGGAGGCTGCTTTAGAAGCTCCGGCTGAGTCTGCAGTTGCGAAACGTCGAAAAGCAAAGAAGGACAAGAATGACAAGAACAAACCCGAGCTAAAGGCACAATTATCAAAGGAGGAGGAGAGACGCAAGCAAAAAGTTACAGATTTAGAAGTGGACGAAGACGAAGAGGAGGAACCAAGCGATCTTGAGGCCAATCTTTTCAAAACTTTGGTGCAGGATGACGATGAAGGAATTGATGTTACCGCATGGTCGAAGTTGGATTTATCGGGAAATATACTCTCCGCATTATCGAAGCTAGGGTTTGCGAAGCCAACCCCTATCCAGTCAGCGGCAATACCAGAAATACTTGCAGGACATGATGTAGTTGGAAAAGCGTCTACAGGATCTGGCAAAACTCTGGCCTTCGCAATACCAATAATTGAAAATTGGTTGGAAACATACGGAGAAATGGAAGACGAGGAGGAGAAGGTCACCCGGCCCCCAACAGCTCTCATACTGTCACCAACGCGAGAATTGGCGCATCAATTGACAGAACATATCACGAGCTTATGTAAAGGGCTGGACAAATCTCCTTGGGTTGCTACTGTGACTGGCGGATTATCCGTACAGAAACAACAGCGACAACTTGCGAAAGCCGACATCATCATTGGTACACCTGGACGTCTTTGGGAGGTCATGAGTAGTAGTATTGAGCTGTCTGCATCCTTTAAGCAGATTAAATTCTTAGTTGTTGACGAGGCAGACCGTCTGCTTACGGAGGGACATTTCAAAGAAGTGACAGAGATCTTGACAGCCTTAGACAGGCAATTAGATGTCGAAGAGGAAGACAATATTCCGAATCGACAGACTCTGATATTTTCGGCCACTTTTCATCGAGGGCTGCAACAGAAATTGGCTGGAAAAGGAAAGCAAGCTCTTATGGATGACAGCGAATCTATGGAGTATCTTCTGAAAAAGCTCAATTTTCGAGAGGACAAGCCAAAATTTGTAGATGTCAATCCTATTTCTCAGATGGCTGAACGACTAAAGGAAGGACTGGTTGAATGTGCTGGAACCGAAAAAGTACGTTCGATATCTCCAAAACCCCCGACATATACTGACTTCGCCTCAGGATTTGTACTTGTATTCTGTGTTATTGTACCATCCAAACCAGCGTACCCTGATCTTCGCCAACTCAATACATTCCGTCCGACGCCTGGTGCCGTTTCTACAAAATCTAAATATCCCAGTATATGCTTTACATTCCCAGATGATACAAAAGGCTCGACTGCGGTCGATTGAGCGCTTCTCTTCACCCAAATCTCTAGGATCAATACTTGTTGCTACAGATGTAGCTGCACGGGGTCTCGATATTGGCGGGGTACAGCTTGTCATACATTATCATCTTCCACGAACTGCGGATATGTATGTCCATCGATCGGGACGGACAGCCCGAGCCGAAGCTTCTGGGACAAGTATAATACTCTGTTCCGCCGAGGAAGTCGTTGGTACCCGAAGACTAGTAGCTAAGGTCCACGCTCAAAACGCAGTGGCTGGCGGTGGAAGTAAGTCTAAATACTATATGAGATCATTGGATATTGATCGAAAAGTGGTCGCAAGATTGAAGCCTCGTGTTACTTTGGCGAAGAAAATTGCGGATAGTGGACTGGCTAAGGAGAAGAAGGGCCACGATGATGACTGGGTGAGGAAAGCAGCGGAAGAGCTTGGTGTGGATTACGATAGCGAAGAGTTCGAGGCTGCGGGTGGACAGCGAAAAGGCCGTGGAACTGGACGCAGAGAGAAGGAGAAGGAAGCAAGAGGCTTGACGAAGAACGAGGTCGGCGCATTACGAGCAGAGTTAAAGAGCCTACTATCACAACGAGTCAATGTTGGTGTTAGTGAAAGGTATCTGACAGCAGGAACAGTTGACATCAATGAGTTATTGAAAGGCACGAAAGGAGAATTCCTGGGAAAAGTTGATGGCATTGGGATGGATGTCTAGAGGCCGGTGTACAAATGAAGGACTCTGGCGAAGATCAACCACTTCCTAAATTATCCTTCCTCTTCTCATCAAGATAGAACAGTAAAGTCGTTCCAAGAGCGCATTGCTCCAACACACCCAAAATATTATCAGCCACTGAATATCAGTAACTATTTGGGTGAAGCTAATGGATTCTCTTTTGTGCTGAGAAATCGTACGACATTTTCGATGAGCAAAGCTACCAAACCTAGTAGCTTGTTGTCACATGTTCTACCTTGGAGTGCAACCAGATCGCTTGCGGGTAGATCATGAGATGATAGCACCAAGTAAACTCTCAAGAGGGCGGTCGGGAATCTCGAACTGCTGGGGTGGCATGTACAATACAACCACTTCGTACCTTCCTCGTCCTTGTGACACCAGGCACTGCATGTAGTTGTGCCATTCCAGGTTGCCTTCTCCGACATTTCCACCTCCAAATTTGAATCGTCAGCCATATTCACTAAATCTATGTCAAGAGAATGGGATCTCTTCAAAATGCACGTGTGGGGCAGCTCATAGCGAGTCTTTCCAAAAGCGCAGTCGTTGTTACTCAGGATTCTGAGGCGAAGGTCTATGAAAAGAGTATTGAGCGGTGGTCGGAAGCTAGTATCAAAAAAGCTGTACTTGTCACCTATCGAGACTATCGAGTAGTCATGCTGATGCGAGAATAGATTATTGTGATATTCCCAACTTCCACAGCCGATATCTGCGAAGCAGTGAAGTATGGAGTAACCAGCGGTCTCACACTTACAGCCGTTGGAGGTAGACACTCTATCAGCGGTGCCTCATCTCGGGATGGGGGGATCTGCATCGATTTAGATAAGATGCGAGGAATGACCGTGGATACGGAGAACAAGACAATCACGGCTCAGGGAGGCTGTCGATGGTCTGATGTCGACGAGGAGCTTGCGAAGCATGACCTCGCTACGGTCGGTGGTACCGTCAACGATACTGGCATTGGTGGCCTCACACTTGGTGGAGGATATGGCTATCTTATGGGTCAATACGGCCTTGTGATCGACAACCTCCTAGAGGTCGAACTCGTGCTCGCTGATGGGAAGATTAGACGTTGCTCGGAGACTGAGAACTCGGATCTTTTCTGGGCGTTGAGAGGGGCTGGCGCCAATTTTGGCGTCGCGGCTTCCCTAACTTATCAAGCATACGATCAGAAACATGCTGTTTGGGCCGGCATGTTGGCGTTTCCGAAAGACAAAATCATGGATGTTTTCATTGCAGCGAACCATCTACTCGAGGTCGGAGATGGGAGGAGCACGGTTTTAATTAGCTTTGGGTGTGCCCCCCAGGATGAGCATCCGTCGGTCTTGGTTGTTGTTTTCTTTAACGGCAACGAATCTGATGGCAAATCGTTCTTCGAACCATTGCTCAAACTCGACCCTCTCTTGAATACGGCTGCTCCCATGACATACTCCAGCTGCAATGCTATGCTCAACGCGGTTATGCCACCGGGGTTTCGAAGAAGCTTCAAAAGCTCCTCATCACTCGCGCCATTCCCTCTCGAGCTTGCTGAGAAAATCTTCAGAGACTTTGAAGCGTTCCTGGCAAGGTCTCCAGAATTTAACTCGAGTTTCGTCATCTTTGAATTCTTCCCCTCCGAGAAGATGATGGAAATCGATCAGACAGCTACCGCATTCGCGAACCGAGGTGCAACTGTCGGGATAATCTTTGGGCCGTGCTGGACGCAGGAGAAGGATGACGTTGAGTGCAGAGAGTGGACGAGGGATATGTATGCTAAGACAAAAGCAGATCGATTGAAGAGGATGGCGGCGAGTCAACTGGATGATACTACAAAGACTGTGGTTGGAGAATATTCGAATCATGACGGTATATGTGGCAATCCCTATACATGTAACAATTACTAATGATGAATAGGTCTTGGTGCTGGTCCCGAAGTGCTGTTTGGAGTCAATTATCCTAGATTACTGGATTTGAAGTTGAAATATGACCCAACAAACGTGTTTGGTAATGGACCGAACTCGATCCTCAAATCGTAATGAGGTCGTGTTTGTATTGGTTTATCAACCGGGCGTTCTATCGCACCAGATAGTGGTTCTAGTATACGGGGTTGAGTGGGTAAATTGTAGAGGAAGCAGCGAATGTGGACGGTTTGCGATGGTGAAACTAGGGTCATTCAATGAGGTGAATAGCAGACAGAGAGTTGCGGTCCACTAATGGGTTTAGTGCTGACATGCTTGTACCTCTTACATTTTTCTTTTCTTGTCACGGTCTACTTGAGGTAGAATTCAAAAATAAGCTATAATTAAATAAGTCTCTTAATGGTTTGCTTATTGAGATGCCCCTGTTGCCCTCGCTTACTCTCGCTAAATCCACCTGCTTATGACAATATCGTGGATTTTAGTACACCACTCCTGGGATCTAGTGAATGAAGACATGTTGGAGGAAAAAGGGTTAGACATCGAACGATGTATCATTTATGGTGGTACCGATAGTGCCAATACTTACAAGCCGTGAATCTGAATGAACAGTCAAGACAATATCCTGAGTCTACCCACTCGCTACCTTGAGACGCGAATTCGAAACCGGCAATTCACTCATAATACAAAGAAAGGTATTAAACCGACTCGATCTTCCGAATACTGCAGTCCTCCATTCCTCTCCAACTACACATCACTCCCACTCCCAACACCATCCGAAAGCAATTACGAAAATGTCACGACCACCGCAACCACCGCAACCGCCTACAACGCCTCCTCCAAACATGCCCCGTTCGCTCACCACCCACGTCCCAGAAATATTCCCCCAATCGATCCTCCTCATCTCCCTCGCCAAAGGCCGTCGGAAGCACCCAATAGCCTTCCCACCCAGCTCGCATGCCTTACTCGAAGCAATCGCGTGCCGAGCTCTGATAATAGAGCTCACGGCCGCCCTCTCCGCCCTCGAATTCCTCTCTAATCCCGTAAACAGATACCGTCTAAGAGCTATCATCCTAACCGACTGGGAGCTTGCCCTAGACTGGCAAAGCGGCGATAGAGCCCTATTGAATACTACCGTCGAATATGTACAAGGAGGAGGTACATTGATCATGGGATGTTATTTCCATCAGGATATCCACCCGGAGCTGTTTCATGAGTTCATGACTGGAGCGTGGGGCTTGAATTGGAGGAGGGGATACCCGGCTCCCTCGGGATATGAGGTGAATCTCGGGCATTTCAAGGGGTTCTATGGAGAGCCGTGGTTTTTGGCGGAGGTGGAGACTGCTGATCTGGTGCTTTATGATGTTGAAGAGACGTGGTGCGTGTATATGCCGAAGAGTAGGGTGCCGAATAGGGGTGGGTTGTGTTCGACGCCTGTGGCGCTTTGCAGGTTTGGAAGAGGAGAGCACGTTGGGCTTTTGGGATGTCTAGGGCAAAAGGTTATGGAGGGCAGTTCGATTGCGGTTGTACTTGCGATGTGTGATCTTTGAGAGGGTGATGATATCCGCTGGATTCCTCGCGGACTGAAACCAAGTAGGGAATGACATGCTATTCGAGCCCCAGTAAAAACTGTGTTTCATGGTCTTGGAACATGTCGGCTCGGACTTTCCTTAAGCTTTCTTGCTACCGAGCTGAGATATAGTACAGTACAATCTCAAAGGTGATATTACTAAGTTTCATCTCTTCGCCTAACCTCCCAAAAGGTCATCGAGCCAATCGAGCTCATCCAGTACACTTCTCTTTAGAAGTGTCTGGGTCGTAAAAATCAAGACACCCACATTTCAACCACGAGTCGGTCGAGATTGCTGTCATTCATGGGAGAAAAACAATCTGATTGCCCGTCTCCCATTCGAGTGCGTGTTATAGGTGTTGCCAATGTTTGCGTTGAATTTGCATAGACCGCATACAGAGCACCCACCCTTTCGATTACCATAGGACTTCGAATTGTCATTAGAGAACACCTGGTAAAAATCCACTGGCTCGCGATGATGTTGCAAATTTCCGATATCGGTCTGAGTTTTTAAGGTAGCGCCCAAAAGTCGGACATGTGTTTGGTGAAATCGTTAGGCGAGATGGACTGGTGAGAATGACAAGCAACCGCTAGTGGGCCACCCTCCGAACGCAGATGTATATCGCCTGGTGGAGTCCTGAATGATGTATTCTGCTGTCGTTCGCCAAATGCCATTCTCTGAGATTAACGGCTTTGAGATGGGATCGTGCACAGGATCAGTGAGAAATTCTCTAGCGTCTTGGTCATAAAAGCTTTCGAGAACAGCGGCATGCTTGCGGATTTCATCGATGAGGGGACTGGTATTTCCTTCAAACACAACTGAGCATCGACAAACATCGCTCTTGGCAAGAGAGAGAAGAAGAATCGTTTGGATGGTGATGATAAAGCCAGCCATTATGATATGCGTTCAATTTGATTGCCATGTTGTTCTCCTTTAGAAGTTTGTTTTGTATACCGTGAGAATTCCATGGATAATGCCGCCATTTATAAGTGTTTCCCGTGAAAGAGAGTCGCTGCTTCACATGACTGCGCCAATTTGCCCATTTGTCGAGCGTCATCAAGAAGGTTTCTATCTCTCTCCAGGTTTCTCGCAGGTAGTGAATTGGGCGCTCCGGGATTGACCAAAGGTTTCAAAGATCTTTTCGATCTCCAAAAGTTTGTCGAAGCTAAGATTTCGTCACAACCTTCGATAACCCAAGCCCATTTCTTCATGAATCCTTTTGTCACTTCCCAACCTTCGAGGTCCCAAGGCTCTCCCCAGACAACGAGACCACACCTTCCACTTGCTACATCGTCCTCATCCTCTTCATCCTCAACAAATTGTGTATTAGAGCCCAAAGAATCCATGTTCCAAAAGAAGAATTGCCCCCAGAGATCGTTGGCGAGATCTAAATGACTAAATTCGTGCTGCCGAGCAATAAGATTATCTCTAATCTTGGGGTACGGAAATATATTGAGCCATGAAGAATGTCCCACGGTCATCTGCATCGCCGTTGGTTCTAGAGCTGGCGGTAACTCTGCCTGGCCATCTAGAGAGACGACTTCTAAAGCTTCGCAAAAGCTTAGCATAGACGTATTATAGAATCCTTGGATTTGTGTCGCTGTCGTAGCGTGGTTCACAACACTCTTGTTCGTGATCAGCGCACGATAAACGTTGTAGTGGATGAGATGTATTAAATGATCCGCAGAAAAGGGGAAGTAGACGTTTTCTTCTTGGATTGGTGGATGTGTGCCAGATGTCTGGTAAATTGTGGTATCGTTGTTTGCGAGGCTAAAGTTTGGGTACACAAGCCTATTGGGTCCATATTGATTGCTCACAAATGCATCATCTGCATTCGAGACTAAAGCACCTTGTACTTGTGGTGGGATATCAGGGATATCTTCAGCCTCTGGGACATCGATTTTGTTGATCGCTTGGCATAACGTGGGTTGGGCCTGTGGGGCTGGGGAAGCTTCCACGATTCGGAACCGCTCAACTCGAAATGGACGATCCTTGCCGATGCCTTCTTGTCTTTTATCCTGTCTCTTACGATGTGCGCGTTGATTCAGGCGATTTTGGCGTTTCTTCCGTTCACCTCTCTCTTTGACCTCTGCCCATTCATCATCTACCTTCCATATCTCACGGGCTATCTGCAGGGTTGACTTGACCATATCTTTCACCTCTTTTCTGCTTTGAAGGCCTTATAAGAATTTCCCAATTGAGATCAGAGGCTGATTTTGGGAAGAGAAGAAAAGTATTAGGCAAAGCGGGGATGGAGGAATTAGGAGAAGAAGGCAATTTGAAAGCGTCGACTGACACTTAGTTTAAAACCCTCGGAAGTAGGAGCCGGTTTTATCTCAGGTTACTATCTTCACAAGCGAACTACGATCGATGGCTCCCATTGGCTCAGAGATTTTGTCACTATCGATATACAGGGTGAATGTAGCAACGCAATATACTGCGATCCTCACCACAGACATCTCGCACCTGCAAGCCTTTGCATTCCTACAAATCTTGCTCTACAAAAGCGAGAAATCGCAAGCTTGCTCCATCCGTCCTGTCGGGCTCTTAGTCATTCGAATAATACTTATAACTGTCTTGGACGTCTAGCTATGCGCGCTCTATTTTGCGGACTAAAGTATCTCTATCGTCAACGAAATATGGGGGTCAATCTGACTTTGTTTATGTTGCAGTAATAAGCATGCTTCTGATACGTGTGGAGAATGCCCGACCTCAACGCCATTAGCGAAGAACTATAGTATAGTATTATCGATCAATTCTTGTTATGTACTCGTTGCATGGACAATGGGTTTCTTGTAATGTGGAAGAAGAGACTGTATCTCCGCTGATCTTTTGTCAATAGAAGAATGAAGTGTTATCGCGACCTTTGGTGTTCACGAGTGTTCAAGAGAGTGAGCAGTGGATTAGCGGAATGCTTACGTGGGGAAATTATTGGTAGATTGAGCTGGCTTATATCGACGAAGCATAGGTTGGGTGTACTAAGGGTGTCTATCCTGGGATTAGTATCAGCGTGATGGGCCATGAATCTCGGCAAGGACGAGTGGAGTAGGGAATTAAGGCAGTGTGTAGTTTTGAGGTTAGTTTGCATTTGGGTTCCTTGTCCAATAATTTTGGGTCGATGAGAAAGTACTGCAGTACTCAGTAGTTCCACATTGTGTAGCGCGGCTAGTGATGAAGAGCAGATTTTGGTGGATTCAAACGAGTTGTAGTAGACAGAGACGACAGAGACGCGATGTTTCAGTTCATTTTGATGACGTAGCACGTTACATTGTATGCCTAGACTAAGTACAGTAGAGACACCCTCTGCTTAATCCTCCATGCCATCGTCAGAATCAGACCCCGGACGTCGTCGCTGGGGAACAACACTTAGACCTCGACTTCTCGCACGTTCTCTCTTGACACGAGCGATTCGGGAAGCTCGGTCCTCAGGCTCCTCTTCTTCTTCCTCGTCCTCGTCCCCACTAGCGAGAGACTGAGGGCGATTTGCTTGAGTGCCGCGAGGAGCTGGATCTTCTTCATCCTCGTCGTCGATATCGTCTCCTCGAGCTTCGGCTTGTTGAGCACGCCGGACCTTCCGTAGGACCGGTTCATCAAAATAAAAGCCGTCCGCAGAATGCATCTACAGTTGACCAGTCAGTTCAAAACAATATAGGGCAGGGTACAGGGGTATTTACAGTGTCACATCCAGGTTGAGGGCAATTCCGCTGCTTTTTTCCCCGTCCGCCTCCTGGCTGTGCAAAAGTTGTCCCATCTTTGATGTAATCTAGAATGTTCTGCTTTTCGAATGTATGGCCGCAGATACTGCTGGTCCAAGGCTCCACAAAATAGGTTAGTGAAAAGACACACTTGAGCTGGGTAGAAGCCCCCTCGATGACAGGAGCATCGGAATCGTATTCATCGTCACTAGCATTAGCTCCAGCAGCAGCTCCCTCCCTGTTCCTGTCCTCTGGAAACCAAGTACTGGCGTGGGGAACCGGTGGCGCGTTTTCTCCTGGGTTTTGAGCATCATGAACCATTCTTTTGAAATTCCTGTAATCGTTCACATCATATCTGACACAGGATTAGCACGCGCACACCTTACTTTGGTATGAAAAGGCTCGTACCTTGCTCTCATCGAGTCTGATTCGTATTCCTTCGCATAAACTTCGCGAACTTCCTGCAAGAGGTCTGTAGGGGCAAGAATTGGCACAGCACCTGCTGGGTCCTCAGCTGCCGGATCCTGAGATTGTTGCTCTCCACTCTCGTCGTGATTGTCTTGCCCTCGTCTTCTCGGACGTGTTACCTGCGCAGGATGAGGCGCTTCAGCGATCTTCGTGATGACGATATCTAGATGTTTGTTCAACATGGCCATTTCATCCCCGTAATCAATCAATTTTCGCAATGATATCTCCGAATCCTCCGTTATTCCTTTAACCTTCTTCTCGAAGGACTTCAAGAATTCGAGATCTGCGGTTTCTGCTGCTGTTCGTTCCCCATTTTCCGTGCCATCTCTCTTTCTTTTGTCCGTGATTCTTTGGGCAGCATCTTTGCGTTCGTAAAGGCGATCGTTACAAGTTGTCGCAACTTCGGTGACAGCTGCCTTTGAAGCGGTCAGATGCTTCTTGTATTTCGTGTAATCGTGGGTGTTCTTGATGCTTTCGAGACCTCTACGTCCAGAGTCTGTGAGCGGGCGACACAGCGGTTGATATGGCGGAAGTTCTGTATCTAATCGTGATGCAGCCACGCCAGGGGTGCGCTGTTGAGAACGAGGAGCTGGAGATTCGGCCGACTCATGGTTCAGGCGAGATCGCTGGACAAGTCGTCTGGAATTGGACATGGTGAAGCTTTCCGTGAAGTGACTTTGTTGTCGATTTGTTTGTAAAAAGTAATGAAGCGTCTTAGGTTGGACGCGAACGAGTAACGCGAGAGACGCGACCTTGGACGTGCACTATGACTACCCTGGCTCCTGGAAACGATGTACTGGATGGTGGTTTTACCGAGCTGGAGCGGAACAACCAAAATAAACTCGGTTTCATACGAATTACGTTCATCTTCTCTACCCCCAACTTCATATCTCTCTTGAGTTCTCTGTACGGGTCCTTAGTACGAAGTACAGTACATAGCGATAACCTCGGGATGCACCCATGTCTGGACTTATTCCCTATTCGAACACGGCCACATTGGCACAGACAGAGAACGCGAATCTGAAGGGGCTGAACCGCCAAGTAAACGTTTGCCAAGGCCACACCATAGCCACCATCAATCACGCTTCAACTCCCTCCATAAGTACCTTTTTCTCAACCCCTCGATACACCTAACTTCTTTACGGTCTATACCTCGTTGAACTAAGTCGGCGCGCCTGTAGAGCTGAAGACGACAAAATCTCCTCTCTTATCTGATTGTACAGAGCCCTCACGGCCATTACACTAGTCTCACGCATATACGTGCATCTCGTTGCTGAGTGGAAGATACTTACTTGATAATTGAAATCTTGTGCTAAGAAACCATGTCGACTAGAAGACCACACAAGAAATCTCGGCGAGGTTGCAAAAGGTGCAAAATGCGGAGGATGAAGGTACGCCCTGACATGCCAAAGGGCTTCTCAAGACTGACTTCGACAGTGTGACGAGATACATCCAGTATGTGGAGCTTGTTCAAAGGCTGATGCGACTTGTGATTTTGGGTTACTCAGCAGCGTGAATACGACGACAACGCTCCTTCAAATAGCTAGACCCATCCAGAAAGTCAATGTTCCAACACCTAGTTCAAGTGTCGGAGAGTGTATATCAACAACACCAGGACAAGCATCTTGCAACTCAGACCTTACCTCAGACAGCCCTGTTACCGATCTCCAGGCTCAGAGGCATGTCCCCTCAATTCCTCAGCAAATGGGCACTCCTTCCGAACGCCTACTCGACCTCAAGCTGTTCCACCACTATGTGACCATGCTCGATGTCGGCCACGGTACCAGTATGGACTCGGTAACCTTGACACCTTATCCAGACCGACGATCCCGTGAAATAAAATCCATTTGGTCCAATTGGATTGTGCGCCTAGCAGTCGAGAATGCGCATGTCATGGACGCCCTCTTAGGGTTCTCGGCCTTTCACCTTCGGCATTATACCGATACAGAAAAAGTTGTCACCGAAGCAGCACATCTCTATATGCTTCGTGCGATTAGGGAGCACAAAAGACAGTTGCAAAACGGAATTACAGCAGAGAATGGAGAGGCACTTTTCGCGACCAGCACGTTTATTGCGTTCCACATCACAAGTGAACAAGGCCCTACCGGTGACCAAAACGATGCTTCCGTCATGCATTGGTACGATCCCTGGGACGGAATAAGATGTTTATTACCTCTTTGTTGGGATTTCATCAAATCGAAGGACATCAAAGGCTTGATTAAACACCAACAAACTCTAGAAATGGGCCATAGGGAACTTCCAACAAGCTCAAGATTCGACTTCTTACTCGATGATCTCAACAACGAAGACACGGATCCCGAGACTTTGCATGCATATACAAACAGCGTGTTCTATCTGAACAAGATCTCCACCTTTCCACTAGCTAGAAACATTTTGAAGTTTACACTTATGGTACCAAAACGCTTCGTCGAGCTGGTCGAGTTGAAAGACCCCAGGGCGTTGACAATAGTCGGATACCACCTAATGTTAACTAATCAGCTTGATCAAATTTGGTGGTTACAAGGGTCGGCCGAGAGAGATTTCTACCCACTCCTAGCAAGTTTACCCGATGCTTGGAAGCCAAGGATGGAAATGGCAATCCGCTCATTCAAGGAGAATCCAGCGAGAAGAAAGTTTTTGCGCTAAGGAAAACTATGTGCTAATCGCGAGCAGTAAGGCACCATTTCCAGGATGCGGAGATGCGATGCCAAAGCATAGCAAACTGGAATATCGATGATTACCCGCGACACTAAATGTCACAGCGAACCATCTCAATAGCACCGAGACATAACCAGAACTGTCATCACCATGCACTTCTACTCGAAGACGAATTGTCTATATGGTCCCATGAAATCCAGGAGTCTTCCATTGTTAACACCTATCTTGCTGGCCGCTCTGGGTCTTCCTTTACGGCATACTATTCTCAATTTTAATTTCTGGCTGGGCTGGTCATGCTTACGGTTCCAGTTGTCTCGCACTCCAGTGGTGAGGCTTCATAGTAGATTCGAGGTTTCGAAGGAGCCGGACAACGACCATGCAAGAAAATCGAGGAAGGCACGTAGGTTGGCTTACAAGGTCTCTCACAGGGTTCCCGTCTTCCACATTTCCGACTACTTATGGAGAAAGAAATGCGAGCTCTGCTCGGAAATGAATTGGAAATGATCGTCTGCCTTGGTAGGGGGATCTTTTTCTCGTAAGAGCACACGTGGGAAATTTCTTGGCGGTCGTTGGACCACCCAATACATCGAAGTGATAAAAATGCACCACTACAGTCCACAGCAACTATCTGCTGTAGCGCCGTCATGCTACTGCACGTCTATACTGTGGGAACTTTTGAGGTAACACATGAAAACGATACGCTGAAGTGAATTCACATAGCATCATGTTCTTGTATCTCTCGGCTTAGTCCGTACTTCTAGAGAGAATCACGGAAACCATCATTGCGGCGATCACCAATCGATCGTTTGGATTGACACTTTCGATGCGTTATCTCCAGAGTTCAAATTCTCCGTATCAGTGACCATCGTCTTCAAGATGTACTTCAAGCCAGTCCTCCGCATTCACACAAGGGGAGTAAAGATGTCCTATACCTCGGCTGATCCGTGAAGTCAATTCGATATCATTTGTCCATCTGACCCAGCTGTCTTACAATCGTACCCTAGAACGGTTGTCCCAGTGCATGGAGTGCGTGGATTTCTGTTTTCCTCTCCACCTTGACGCTTGAAAATCGTGGATACTACTTATCGAGAGTATCCACAGCTTCCCACGAACGTCAGTTCACCCCGAAGAAATCGGGAACTCCGAGCAATACGCCATCCAAGGATGCAAGTGCTTATCGTGGTTGGGTGTGCGGGAGGCGCACTCTTGGATTGGCTCAAGCAAGACAAGCCTTTTTGACCGCTCTTGAGTGGATGCCATCAATATTGTGGATGTGCCGAGCCGAGGGAAGCGTCGCGCGCAAAAGCTTGATTATAATGACGGAGGTAGATGGCTCGAAAGATAACCACAAGATGTTCCAGTATTATTAATATGCCACATCATGATACCTATCGTAAGCTGCGTTGCGATTCACTTGACACAATGGGATTTTTGGAGGGTCGAGAGGAGTGGACGAAGGGTGCGGCTTGAGGATTGCGCACGAGAGCTTCGGGAATAAAGTGCATGTCGACATACTTCGCAGTATACTACGTGCTGAGATCCGTACGACTTACGAAGTACCAACTTTTTCCGATACATCTTGACAAGCAAACGACATCATTGGAGTTGCAACTTCTGCAGACGGGCTGGATGTGATATCCATGGATCGCTGACCATGAACTGCCGTCTTTATAATTCAGACGGGGCTCTGACCCTACGCTTCTATTAGGATCTTTGACGACTAGGAGGCAATACTTGCAGATGTGCTAGGGCTAGTCCCAACTAAGAAGCTTCGAAGTTCCCGTTAGAATGCTTGTCTTGCTCCTCGACGCCATCTGCAATGCATTCTGCATGCGGGCAACGGTCGCTCCATTAGCGCAAGTTGTACAACGCTACTGCTCATGCTGAACTCTTGACGATCCCTTCTTCTCAAATCATGGTCTACATACATAAAGGTCGGGGCACCCCACCCTTCCTGTCTGCCTTTTTTCTTCCACTCGCTGTTGCTCCCAATATCTTCCTACCAAGTCAATACATATTTCTTGTATTTGTAACTCGGAGCATCACAATTATCTCTGCACAACGATCGCCATGTTCGGTCGTGAAAAGACCGCTGCCGAGGCGGAGACTGCCACCTATACCCAGACTGTCGATCCTCTCGCGGAAACTTCAAAGTCAAAATGGGAGAGAATATGGCCAGCTATGGCATGTGGTTCAGGACTATTCTCTGACGGCTATATCAACAATGTAAGGAACACAATGTCTAAGAAACAATCCATTTATACTAATGTGGAATGTCTAGGTCATTGGATCCGTCTCAACCATCCTCAAAACACTGTATGGAAAAGCATATACTGGATCGGGAGCACAAAAGAACATATCTGCCATCACATTTGCCGGAACTGTCTTTGGAATGATCATTTTCGGATATTCCAGTGATAAATGGTCTCGATCGAACTCCCTCCTGATATCTACTATTATTCTCATCGTCTTTGCCGCTCTGGGCGCGGGATCATACGGTGCTGGAGGTAATCTTCAAGGCATGTTCGCTGCTCTGACGGCCTATCGCTTCCTGGTTGGTGTCGGTATTGGAGGTGAATACCCAGCAGGGTCAACAGCTTGTTCAGAAGCAACGGGCGAATTAGAAGTCGGCTCCAGAAATAGATGGTTCATTCTGTTCACCAACGTGATGATTGATTGGGGGTTTGTTATCGGTGCTTTCGTGCCATACTTGTTGGTGGTCATTTGCACAAGCGATCATCTTCGCGCCGCATGGAGAATCTCTCTTGGGCTGGGGACTGTGCCGCCCCTGTTGCTGTTGTGGCTCCGAATGAAGCTTCAGGAGCCCGAGGAATTCAAGAGGGAAAGCATGAAGCATGCCAAAATCCCCTATGGACTTGTCATCAAGTTTTACGGTCCAAGACTACTGGTTGTTAGCTTGATTTGGTTCATCTACGACTTCTCTACCTACAGTTTTGGTATCTTCTCGTCGACCATTCTGAGCAACATTCTCCCAGAATCCGCATCGCTGGCTCGAACCTTCGGGTGGAATACAGTCATCAATCTCTTCTACATTCCCGGTGCTATGCTTGGATCCGTCTTCTCTGATATGGTTGGACCGCGTTACGCATTAGTTATCGGCGTTACTCTTCAAGGGTGCGTTGGCTTCCTTATGGCTGGATTATATCCAACACTTGCCCAGCCTGCAAATGTTGCTGGATTTGCCGTGGTTTACGGAATCTTTCTGTCACTCGGAGAACTTGGTCCCGGTGACAACATTGGTCTCCTTGCCTCGAAGACTTGCGCCACTGGTATTAGAGGTCAGTATTATGCCTTTGCCGCAGCCACTGGAAAGGTTGGAGCTTTTGTCGGAACCTACATCTTTCCGTATATCGAGAAGGCTGGAGGGGACAGTGCCAATGACTCTGCTCAATATCCGTTTTACGTCTCTAGTGCTCTCTGCATCCTAAGCGCAATTATCGCTTTCTGGTTCATCCCACATATCGATCAAGACACGATCACCAAAGAGGACATCAGATTCAGAGAGTATCTCGAGTCCCATGGGTGGGATACTAGGCAATTAGGCTTGAATAAGGGAGAGGAACTGGAGAGCAGAGCCTCTCCAGTTGGTGACGAGCGGATCGTGAAAGAGTAAATGATCATGGAGGATCGTGCCATGTGCTACGAAAGACAGATACCCGAGAGAAGCGTAATGAGATTGAAGATTAATGAGAATAAACACTTAAGCGTGCTATTGTTCGAGACTTTTCTGGGTATAAACTTCGTCCATTCAAATTTCGACGTTCCCTACCCTCACCCCCAGCCCAGCTTTCCTGTAAGCCCCGTCAATCATTTCCATCTGGTTCACACTATCCACGCCTTCCATCCAAATCCCATTCCCCTCTTTCCCTTTCACTCGATTTACAAACTCCTCCAGCTGATACCTATAACTACTCCACCACTCCTCGCCAATTCTCTCACTACCTTCCTCCCACTTATAAGCCTTCTTCGTCTCCTTCTCAGTCCACATCCTGACTACCTGCCCCGTCTCCACATTCCTAATCGTATGATGGTCCATGACCTCAACGGAATGCCAAAACACAGCCGCTAGCATATCCCACAGCACAACCTCCTTAACAACCACATGTTCCCTCACACCACCCTCCTCAGACACAACCTCCTCCTTATGCACAACCCTAACAAACGGCAACGGCACCCAAGGAACCCACCCTAACCACCCTCCATACCCTCGCACCCCCCGTCGCAAATCCACCTCCATCGACCCAACCGCGCCCCCTTCCCACACCCAGCTAGCTTCCATCGCATCCTCACACCCCGGCTCAATCTCCCGTCCCCGCGCAGCCATACACTCCACCGGCTCCTCGCCAAAGACCTTCCGCAGCGCAAGCACATTATAAGTCCCCATATCCATCCCCGCGCCCCCCGCCAGCTTGCTCTGGAACCGGATATCATCTTTGCGGAATATGTATCTCGGCGCTGCGTTCGAGGTCGTTACGCGCTCGATGTTCGCGCGCGAGATGCAGGATAGGAAGCATTGGAAGGAGGGGTGGAAGAGCGGATGGAACGCTTCGAGGATGACTGGCGGATTGGGAGAGGTGAGGAGGGGATGTGTGAAGAGGGAGCGCGCTTGGAGGGCGTTGGAGGTGCTGGGTTTTTCGAGGAGGACGTGTTTCCCTGCTGCGAGCGAGCGGAGCGCGTATGTGTAATGGAGGCCGTTGGGGAGGGGGATGTAGATTGCGGTTATGGTTGGGTCGGCTATGAGATCTGTGATGTCCCTTTAGTATTGGATCTTTGGGGGAATCGTGGGGATGGGAGAGCTGCGGTGGGGTAGGTAGGTACCTTCGTAGGTCTTGTGTACAATTGGAATACCATATTTCTTCGCGTAGGCTCTCGCTCGACCCTCATCTCTAGCTGCGACGGCGGCGATTATCACTTCGGCGTGGGATCTCGCTGGAGTGATTATGGCTAGGGGTCTGCCATTGGTTCTATCAGCACATGTATGTTCTTCAATTGACGGCGGGAAAGATACGAACGCGATGGTTGAAGCTCCTAGTAATCCTATTCGGATAGCAGTGTCTGTTTTGGCGGGCTGAGAGGGTGGGTTGATTACGGAGTAGAGGTGTTGAAGGTATCCGACGAATGCGGACATTGTGTGGTATGATCAATTGGAGCTATAGAGTTCAATTCGAGGCTGAAGTATAAGACTGAGGGATGCTAGGTCCGGTGTTATCGTAGAGGACCGAGGGGCAGAGTGACGGGGTGCCTCATTGAGGGGTTCGAACGCAACGTCATGATACATTTTCGATTAGAACGACGACGGTGTGGAACAGGCGACGACCGTGAGGATATTTGATTATTTTGACAGAACAAAACTAGGCTTCGAATTTGCGATGACTAGATCGAGGATAAATTGTCAAGAGCATATGCAGTTATATTGGGGATTAGTCAACATGCACTTGGCAATCGGTGCACGATCCCCACGACGTGGGTTAAGATTGATTCTTCTTGTACTGTACACCAGGTACACGCACCATAGAATTGCTATTCATATATCATATAGTCTTTGTAATATACAGTAACTACACAGAAACTTTGGAAAACGTCGTTTGTCGGGGAAGTGGTGTGCTACGTACAATCAAGGTTGTGAGCTCGTTAATAAACAGTCTTCATTCACTAAGGATGGAGATATGTACCTCACCTCAGCGATTATGTGACCATGAGATCTCCAAAAGCGCCGAAACTAGTGCTGTGTACTCCATACTCATTGGATTGATACGATAAACAGCATAGAAAGAAGCTGAGCCCTGATCCGTGAGACTGTTCCGTGAGACTTGCTCGTTGAACGGCAATTCACAACGTGAAATTCTGCTGGTCAACGATCGAACTTCCACAAGAGAAGCTGGGACGATTGGTTTTCTCGCTATGTTCGGTCTCCTCGACATTTAATCTTTATCCCACCGGACGATTGATCGCCCTCGTGGCCCGGTTTGGAGTGTCGATTCGTGCCGGGTCAATTCCGGCTGTTGACCCAAGCCTCGCTACTCGCACTTTTTCGTACTTGGCTCTCGCTTCGTGCCGAACTCGCTCAGGGGTCGGACATGCTGCACGGCAAATAGCCTTTACTACCAACAACAATGTTCTCAACTTTATATCTGCATCATTCATTACCTGCCTCTTCCACCCTCTCACTTCTCGTTCAAAAACTTCGTCAATCTGCAAGTGCAGAAGCCATTATTGCTTGACCGAGACCGCGACGATAATTTCCCCTCACCACGTTCATCCAGTCATGTTCGTGGCATGTCCGATGGCTTGCATCGACGCGGGTCGGAGTACGAAGTAATATCGAGTCACGATACACAACCAGCCTTGTCGAAATCACTCATCGTGATGCTTGTCCCAGTTTCCAGCTCGTGCTGTGATTCGGTCTATCGTCCCTCCTCCTCCAATCTTTTCCCTTTCCAACCTGAGAATGCCTCGCTGGGTGCCTTAGCACGGCACGATAGATTGCATCTCCAGATTTTTTGTTGTCTTTTCCTTCAGCCGCACCTCCACTAAGCGACATTTCACCCTTCTTCATTCGACGCCTCATTGACTGCCAAGCGGTACTTCTGTTGGAATTGGTCGTGTTGTGCAAGACAATGAATTTCGGCCCAGGTTGATGCTTAATTTATCTCTCGCCAAGCCCTAGATGCGGGATAGTATCAAAAAGCATGGGGAGGTAACGCAAGGCTGTGTGTGGCTACAGAAGAGCTGACTTAAAGAGAGAGGTGAGAGCTATATGGCGAAGGATTCTTGGGCTTTTTTCTTCTTGCTCTCCTCTTGTTTTCACTCGTGTTGTCATTTGAAGTCTTGCGATAATGGCGATTTCAAGTTTGCTCGTTGTGATTTCGGCATGTGCTGCCAGTGTAGCTGCCAAAGCTATTCCGGAGCCTCAGATTACCCCATTGGCAGTGCTTCCTAGACAAGATGCCGCTGATCGTTTCATCGGGTATTATAGATCATTTCTAGAGACAACTTGTAAGTTTTCGGTTGCTGCTGATCGACCAGAGGGATATGCTGATTTCCGTTTCTAGACGATACCGCACGATGTGCTTCTTTCTCGACGTGGACGACTTCAGGATCATATGGTAGATGTTGTAGTACGGGATCGGCGTGTGACTTTGCAACCGCATGCTCCGGTGATTACGCGCTTTTGGGATTTACTTCGGTTTCTTGGTAAGTATTCTTACACTAGCATGTCTTCTACACTGTGCTAATGAAGTAGCCCCCTCACTTGCAACACGGATTATATATATGAGAGTTATGCAGACTCATTTCCCACCAAATGGATTGGATGTGCAAGCTATTTCACTTCGACAAGTTTCTACCGGTCAGAGCCATTCACGACTACGACTGATTTTTTCGACACCACAAGTGAGTCCATAGACTAAATTGACCTTGACCGTCATGTTTTGACACACTGATAGCTTCGGACACCACAGACACAATCGGTCCAACCGTCACGAGAGCCACCTCTGTCCCAACCTCAACTTACACCTACACGCCAACGCCCACGAAAAAGAAGAAGTCCATGATATGGATCGTTGGGGTTGTGATCGGCGTCGTAGCATTTTTCGCCATAGCTGGAATAATAGCCTTCATTCTCATCACTCGCAAGAAGAAGAAGGCGCGCGCCGCAGCCATCGCAGCCGGACAAGGCAATAATCCATCAATGTACGGCCCTCCACCGGGCTTCCAACCACAAATGACCCAACAGCAATACGCGCAACCGCCACCACCCGGGACCATGGCTGGTATGGCACCAATGCCAACACCCGAAGGAGGATACTACTCCCAAGATCCCAAAACCGCAATGTATCCCCCAGGCGGCCCGCCTAACTCTCCTCCACCACCCGTTTGGACACCCTCTCAAGGCGGGCATTCGCCCAATGCACCACCACCCGTCTCGCCTCAAACGCGACACGCATCTCTGGCTGCCTCAGACGTTTTGGCCGTTGACCAACAGCGCGGCCTCGACAACAGAAGTCCGGGGGGTACTGTCAGTGAGATCGGAAGCTCGCAAAATAATCTAGGCGCGAGTCCGAATACCCTAGGAGGAAATCCCAATCAACCGCAGAGTCCGACAGGCAGTAACTTGGCGAGTGTGAGTGAAGTCAGTAGTCCACCTACGTACCCAGCACAGGTACACAACAAGGTACCGATGCAGGCACATAATAATCAAGGACCGGTAAGCGAGTTAGGCTGAGATCGGTCATGGTCGACGGTGGGGTTCGCTTGAAGATATATTGTACATGAACAATCTAGATAGGATATGAGCGGGGCGGTCATAATGTCTTTTCTACATGATAATGGAATTGGGCTTTTCTGGGCTCGTAATTGGAGCTTTTGTCAACCGCGCGGCTGTATACTCTGGATTTTTCAGGCCGAGCATGGTCGATATCACATACCCGTATCTGGGAAACACCTATATCTAGAAGAAGAAATGCGTTTAGGGCTTGGAATTATCTGTCTGGCCCGGTACTTTACAATTATAACTACTACAGACATTTCGAAAGAAGGCGATTAATCAATTGATATATCTTCCTCCAAGTCCTTTCACTGGGTCTTTGTGATTGTAGCCCTAGCGTAGGGTGCGCTTGATCTGAAGCATGCTGGTAAGAGGACCGACATCCTTTGAGAATTCTTATTCCACGGAACGCCGCTACCCTCCCATCTACACAGTCCCGCTGAGATAAACTTCCCACTAGACTAACACTGTCACACTCTTCGAGATCGTGGGATCCACCAATAGTGCTTTCCTCTCACACAAGATTTCCAAACAGCACACCTGGCTGTACATTCAGCACTTTAAGCTGATTACAAGCTCGGGATCAGAACGAGTCTGGACAACAACAAGCTTGACATATACTGATCTCGAATCAGTAGACCTTAGCTTCTTGCAATTTCAAAGTCATACATCCTCCAAGCTCCACGGGATTTACTGTAAGGGCCACATACGCCGGTTGCACTCTTCCGGTCGCGAGGAGAAGTGCCGTGCTTTGTATGTACTGTACGGTACAACTGTTTCGCAGTACATTGATACAAGGTATTGTATTTGCAGGATTTATGCTTTCGGCACGTTATTGGGCTACGGTACTATGATGCTCCCTTAGCGAGAGCACCCCGGCGTGGTGAGCGGGGGGTGCATACAATACCCTAGGCAGGTGGATTGACGGAAGAGTGGTTTATAGTTGCAATATTGATCCGCCTTGAGCTTGAAAGGCTATGAATGCGTAAGGGCGAGGTGGATATTGAAAGATAGTGGGCTCGAAGCTGATCAGGTAGGTGGTTATAAATGGTAGTCGTCACCTAGTGAGAGCTTTTGATGGTAGATAAATTATTTGTTGAGGACTACGTGGTTCGGCGGACGGTACCTCAAAAGAATAGATAATTATATTACGAGGAATAGACTTCGCTCAATGTGTGTAAGGTATCCGTAATAACGGCGATTATTAGAACATTCGGCTTTGCGATCTTATCATTACTATAGTGATATGACATTCTATGTACCAAATTGTGATCTAATACTCTGGTAATTACTGGAGTGTAGCCATTGTCTATCAAACCGGTCTGATGGAGATAGGTGAGTTTGATTTATCAACTAATCTATCCGCCACGATGATGTAAGAACTCTGTAACATCCCAAAATGTCGGCAGAAGACCGTTACTTGTTTTTAAATCCCACCCTTTAGAACGCCAAACCCAAATCTAGTTCACAACCCATGTTGCTGATTTCCGCTGCCAAGGTATGCAACCAGAGTCATATGTAGCAAAAGGATAGAAGGAAACCTAGGCATGTGCAAGGAAGACAACATGCGTTTATGATATCGTTAACCCCAACGCCCTGATTTTCTGCTGCCAGGCAAAGTTGTTCTAACCGAATCGCGGGCGCTGGGACTCTTCATCAACCTGAAATCCGACTATGTACCGTCTTCCTGGACCGGTCTCTCCATCTTCTTTCCACAAGATCGGGATCGTGGTTAAAACGTTCATGAATGCTCTTCCATCTTTTCTATAATTGATAAGCCTGACTTGAGCCTCCTGTGAGTGCTGCATTTGATGCCGCAGGTAAGGTCTCATTTTGTCGTTATGTGCCTGATGTGAAGGATCAACTGGTACGGCGAGCTGCGCTGGAGGGTGTTGGAGGAAACGGCAGTTGCGTTTTCTGATCTCTTCGGCGGTGTATCCCGTCAACCTTTCGAAGTATTCAGACACGTATATGATAGGAGTATCGGGCTGGTCGTCGTCACAAAGGACAAGGGCGACGTGAGTATCGACATTTCCAATCTGGATTTGGGGATTCGGGCGTTGGCGAACCTTGACCTGAATGGACTAGTCAATGGGGATGTCTTCATCGGGTGAAAGTATGTCGAGTGTAAGAGCAAGCAGCTTGACGTCGACTTTTTTCGATTACAAAAAAGACTAGTCTATGCGCTGGGTACCGTTCGGGCGCACAGGATGCTGGGAAATTGCTCCTACTTACGAGGATATCCATCATGCTAATACCACTTGGGCAATAGATATCTCTTGGAATTGTAGGATCGTGGACAGGTTCGTCTTCGTGTGGCTGTCCGGGCAGACGTTGTCTATTGAGATTGATGAACTGAGATATAGAAGACATGAGCAAGAGTATATCGTAGGAAAATGCAGGGGATGTAGCTAGTGCGGCACATTGGAGGCACACAAACCTCTTGCATGCGCGCCGCATCTGATTGGTCCTGGGAACTCATGCTCGCAACGCGCCTTGACTTCTTCCCTGGCCCCGTCACGGCAGGCGCATTTCTCACTGCTTCAAGACAAACTGTTGTGTTTGATTGCACCGTTTTTGCGTGATGAAAGAATATAGACAAATGGAAACAGTGCAGGAAAGAAAGGATTTAAGGTCCAACGCGAGGGTAATGTAGCTACCAGGAAACGGTCTCTATCTCGAAGCGTGCAGCACTTGCAGCACCATTTCTAGGGCAGGAACCCCGCCGTTAGGAGGTATGAGCAAGGGAATTTCCGATTTGGCCATTTGAATACTCGTGGTAGGCGGTCGTAGACGTCAGTCGGAGTTTTAGTTGGTTCGATCGTGAGGCTTGATGATGAGCGACGCCCATCGTAGCAAAGCGTACGGAGGTAGTAAGGCGTACCAAGGGCCCCCCCACCCGGCCATAGGTCCGGAAGCTGTAGGTGTAGCCCGCTTGCGGTAGATGCCAGTTTTCCGATGCCGTGGCAGCTCGGCTTGGGTGAAATGCCATAAGAGCAGCTTTGGTATACAGCATCTTCGAAGAAATTGGCTGCCCTATCTGTCAAATGGTTGATGAGATGTACGGAGTACCGTTGATGCGGCAGTCCACACGGGGCCGAGGAAATGTTCCTCGCCGATGTGCGGGGCGCGGTAGTCTGACCACGTGATCGGCCCCCTTCGACCCCCCCCCCCTGCCTGTCGCTTGGCCCAAATAGGACTCGTCGATATGACTTACTCGTGGATGTCTCAGCGAGAGAACTTGAAATTCAAGATCTGGTATCGAGCTAGTGTGGATTCTAACACCTTTTGTATCTGATTAGATCTACCTAACTGCGAATCTTTCTTTCACACTTCCCCACAACGAAGTGGCGCAGAAAGAGATACACACGACAATTCTAGCAGAGGTCATCGAAGCAACACCTCCATCCGTTGTGGTCGTCAATAGTAAGGCACAATTTATCCCCGCTACAGCTTCTGGGATTGATTAGTGAACAGAAGGTCCTCAGAAAAAGCACTCTCCTAGACCAAACGACATTGTGGATTAAATAAATTGACGACTCAGGCAACAGACTCCTTGGAAACTTTCGCGCTATGGAAGTAGGGCCCGATACTTTGAAAAGTACGGTAAGGCCCTAAGTTACTAACCAATGATAAATTGGTGCTTTTCCAGCCAATTTCTTTCTCTCTCGTCATCGGTCTATAAACCATATCTCAATCCGACTTCTGCCTATCTTGTTCCTACCCTGAAACATCCTAAATCTCGACTCCGACCCGTTCATAAGGCTGACAGACTAACCGTGCGCAACCGGAGATCGATCTAAGATCTCAGATCCATCCAGCAGATTATCGGACAAAGACGCGCTAATTATCTCGACCGAAAAACTCAATTACCACATGTGCCGAAACAAGTTTTCGAGCAGCACGGGTTTTCCCTGGTTGATCATCCCATCAATTGCCGGAAACAAACCTCTTTAACATGGGTGCCTGGTTGTGAGATAACGTTTGATATGATTTTTCACAATGGGTGTACTCCAATTTCGTTAACTGGTTTGCCAGCTTAATCCTCATTCTACGCCATGCTGGTTTTGAAATTTGAAGGATACAAGCACACTCCTTCGTCCCTCGGAATCAGCAGGGTAAATTGTTGCACTTGCTTACGCTCTTTGAGCCAACGTCCCGAATCTAGTCCTACTTCAATAAGTATCTGATGACGTAGATTAAACAATATCTTGGCGTGCTTTACTAATCGCTACTTTCCTACTTTAGTCTCCAGCTCGTTCATAGTACAAGTCGTATATTAGTTCGCTGCCGGTTTACTCCCGGGATCCGTAAGTCTAAATACTTGGTCATGTGCGTTCGTTGTTGATAGGCGAGCGATCCGAAACAGCGTAAATGAATTCAACTTCTCTTGCCACATTGCAGGTCTAAGTTAGAAATAAGTTTATAGAAATGTATAGGGCCCGCAATGCGTGTTTTGTATCACATATGGGGTCGTTTTGTATGATGGATTACGTATAATTGATACTTTTGTGTACACAGACTTTCCTATCACTTCTATGATATACCTGTCTTTCCAAATCTAGATAATTAGGCATCGAGTAGATACAGCTGTATTCCCTGTCATGTGCAAGTGGTACTGTAGCACTTCAAATAATGAAATGAAACTGTGAGCAAATCTAATGGGAAGAAAATCTTAAGTATGATGCGACCTCCTCGTACATTATAACAACTACATAGTAAGGAATCGTGGATTGTTCTAGGAAAATTCGTCGTCAAGCGTGTTTCAGAGATATAAGGGCTCTTTTACAGAACGTGGAACGAATAGAATCTCAATATATGCTGATTTGAGGGTTACTACCTCTGGCGCAGGCTTTGAGACTCTCTCATTGGCCCTCTGTCATTGCTCCTCAAGCCTACCTGGGTTCCAACTTCGAAGACACAACTGGCTCGACGTCTGATGTCATCCTAGCCCTCTTTCAAAATGCTGACATACTAAACTTTCATTCTGCATTAGTCATGAAATACTTGTGCTGCGTTCCCCTTGCTCAGAGGGCCAAGTCGAATCCTTCGCTACTTGCATGTTTATCCGTCCATGATTAGTCAACCTGGCTTCGGCTTAGACACAACTGTAGCCCCATACTAAGTACCATTGTGTTAAGTACAACGAATTCGCTTAATCGACATGTTAGGAGAAGTATCTTCTGGAGATATGTGGACAAGCTATTGCCAATACTTGAATTAATTAGACTCCCTGCTTTGAGCGTCTATTTGGACCGCTTTCTGCTGGATAATGAGATGAGTTGACTATTTGTAGTTCGAACTTATATTGATATTGGTACCTTCACTGAATGCCGAGGCAAGCCCCTGAATCCGAGTACTAGGATGACTACGGATAGAAGACGATGTAGCAGGCGTTAGACGAAATCGCAAACTCTTACCTAAAATTCGAGAATGCCTCCTTGGTGAACTCACATAAGCTCGTGGCATTGTTCTTTGAGCAGTCGACAGACAATATACAGGTCAATTGCAGACCTCTCCACTACTAAGTAGGGGAGTACTTCCCGGCTTCTAAGGTTACAAGGAAGATCAACGATCACATGACTTTGGCGATTTGGAATCAAAGGTGGTTCTGCTTGCTATTTACAGAATGCGTGGGAAGCAATCCCGACGTTTGTGTTCGTCGTACAGATTTCCGAAACTCCACTTCTAAAGGAAGATTGATTCAACCACCTCCATCTCATATACAGTAGAAACTCGCTATAAGGATTACCCTACAGAAGGATACCTGAGTTTTAAGGATGTAATCTATAGTCCGGTGTAATTTTAGGTGTAGAATAAGGATAACTCGGCTATTGTAACGACACAAGCTGATTCACGGGCTGAGAAGAGGCATGTAGGAGTGTATTCTGAGGCTAATAGTAAGTCCTTTATTAGGTACTAATACGGAGGATATAGAAAAGATACTATATATAATATATAGGAGAAATCCTTTCTATATATAGGGGCCT
>QYAH01000057.1:0-169201 GCA_003988945.1 Chaetoscypha palmicola | reverse complement strand
AGCCTAACTAGTATAGACTATTATAAAGATACTATTTATACCTATATAAAACAGAGCTAGTATTAGGAGTATCTACTACCTCCTAGTATATAGTATCGATATATCCTACTATAGGGTCTTAGTACTATAGGAGTTACGAGTTATTAGCTAGTCCTTATATACTAGCTAAAGCCTATTACTAAACTCCTTAAGTGCCTTACTACTTAGGTCTTAATATGTTATTAGCCCGAGTTATTATAAAAACACGGTGTCGTGTATAGTATAGGTGTCTTTAATAGTTCTCTTATTCTTATATATTATACCTAGCTACTAGTACTTTATTTAATTAGCTAGTAGCTACTCGATAACTAGTATATTCGGGTATAGATCCTTTGTATCCTTAAATATAGTATTTATACCTTTAGAATAAACACGTTTAATTATATTAGAAATTAAACTATAGGTAATCTTAATACTAATATTACCTAGGTCGTAGTTATAAAGAGCCGGTAATAAGACTATATCTAATATATCTAATAGGATAGAGGGTATATATATACTTTAAGTTAAGCTACCAGGTAGGAGGAATAGGTATTATATAAGTGCTACTATTATATATATAGCTATTTTTACTATATGCCTAGACTACTTATCACGTACTATCTCCTTAAAATTAATATTATTATATACGATAACGTTTTATAGGTACCGAGCCTACTACTATAAGGTAACCTATATATATTAGATTCTATTTTACCCTAGTAGCGAGAAAGGAGGGCGAAGGGGGAGGAAGGGAGAGGAAGGGGGAGGAAGGAGGAGGATAAAAGCGTAACCTAGTACTATAGATATAATATTTAGTAGAGCTACTATATTAGCCTTAGCTAAAGGGGGAGGAAGGGGGAGGAAGGGGGAGGATAAGGACGTAACCTAACGTCTAGGTAGAATAATAGCCTAGGTAGAGAGGGAAGAAGAGGGTAGATTAAAAAAAAACGCGATATATAATAAAACTTAAACAGGTCTAGGGCGAGAAAGGAGGAGGAGGGGAGAGAAGGGGGGAGGATAAAAGCGTGACTTTCTCCTTATAAAGGCCTAGGGAAAGAGAAACGAATATACTCTTACTTATATAGCTACTAGCTAAATAGATCTATTTATATACCTATAATAGTAGTATAATCTAAGACTAGTAAGAGTCTTAAATATATATCGCTTTATGCCTAAACTAAGGAGATACGTGTCTAGTACTAATAGGAAGAAGTTAGATTACTATTTAGTATAGGAAAAGTAGACCTAACTAGTAATATAAAAGATATGTTTATTAAGAGTAGCTATATTTATTACTATATTATAGCTGTCCTAATTACTCCTTTAGTTTAATATAACTCGGGAGAGTAAGTAATACTAGTCTAGGGCTAGACTTCTAATTAATCGTATAGCTATAAATATATTATAATCTTCTATCTTTATTATAAAGTTAACCTTACTAAAAAAGCGACTCGTGTATATAAGGTATACTAGATCCTATTAAAGAGACTAAATAGATAGTATTCGAGTATTATTATCCGGCTTAGTAAGAGCCTTTTTAATAGTATCTCGTCGTCTTCGAGTATTTACTTGCCGGCTAGAACTAATATCGAGATCTATATCTACCTAATTATTAGTAAAGGTTTAAAAGCTCTAGTAAAGTCTCTAGAGAAGTTTTATTACCTCCTCTACTCTACGTTTAGGAGGCGCGATACGAGAACCCCTTTTAGTAGTATCTAGTATATATTCTTTAATACTATTAGGTTTAGAGTTATTATTATTAAATTCCTAATTAGGTAGTAGAGGGGGGCTTAAGTTAGGGACGGTTAGGCTAGAGGAGTAGTATATTAGAGGATCTATAGCACGAGAACGAGTAATACGGGGTTCTTATATAATTAAGTAAAAAGGTAGAGGGCTTAAAAATTAATAGAATAGCTATACTAGGATAGTATAAAAATATAGTTAAAGGGTAGAAGTATATGTTAGAAGAGAGAGTATTAAGGTTATACTCGCCTTATATAAAAAGCGGCTATATAAGCGATTTTCGTACTAAAAGACCTTAGACTCTATAGCGTACTTAGGGTAGTAGTAGGTTATGATTAGTAGGGGAGGATAGGGGAGGGTGGGAAGTGGGGCGGATTAGGGGGTGGGGCTGGGTTACGTGGGAAAAGCACGCTAAATACAGAGTCTGATTCATGAGATAAAAATTCCAGGCACTACGGAGTCGGGTACACGTGAGTCTTCATAGCTCCCGACGGGGAACGGGATCTCGGACGGCATGTCGGGAGGTTGAGGCCCCCAGCTCGTTGGTGCCATCGAGAACCAGCTATTGGATCGTACTGCACATAACAGATCGCTGTTCCTATATACACAAAGTGTAGAGTCTAACAAAACAGATTTGGGTCCCTCGCCTTGCAGCGGAAAGAACAACACATGTCTGTAGATACTCAGTCAACTTCTCGAAACACTATGGTAAATTTACTCAGCCAGGAATAAAGACGCACCGCTTTGGTCGTTTAAGGTTTTATCACTCGAATACCCGCAATGCTAGACACAATGTAGTTTTCTCCGATCATCCTCGAGGTAGACAGAGAAAGTGGCAGGCGAGTGTGTATTACCCCATCATATTTCACATATTACAGTACATTATTTCAAAGAAACAGAGTAAATGGACTATAGCATGCCTTGCGGAGGTGCGACTCTCGCACACTACAATGATACGCGCACGGACCACGAAATATGCGTATCAAAATTCCCCTCCACGCTTCAACGTACTTGTGAGATTGATACACCACCAAAGCTCTTTTCTTCTTCCCACCTCTTAACGTCTGACACTCGAATCGTCTAATAATCTTCGTGCAAATTACACTTGCAATCATGGCGACTACCGTGGATAAGGTATGACCTTTTATCACCAATATTTGAGCAGAAATTCGCTAACGCCCCTCCACAGATCAGGGATATCGAGGATGAAGCACGTACAAACCATACATCAAGATAAAGGCACGTACTAACTGTTAATTAGATGAAGAAGACGCAGAAAAACAAAGCAGTGAGAACTTTATCATATTATTATTCCTCGATTGTCCGTGATTTACTAACCTTTGTTAGACGTCTTTCCATCTAGGACAACTCAAGGCAAAGCTTGCAAAGCTGAAACGAGAACTCTTAACACCTACGACAAGTGGCGGCGGCGGAGGATCTGGATTCGATGTTGCTAGAACAGGTGTGGCAAGCGTGGGGTTTATAGGATTTCCGTCGGTGGGCAAGAGTACGTTGATGAGCAAACTCACTGGTCAACATTCCGAAGCAGCAGCGTACGAATTCACCACTTTGACAACAGTACCTGGGCAGGTCTTAGTCAATGGCGCGAAGATACAGATGCTTGATTTGCCTGGAATTATTCAAGGAGCAAAGGACGGGAAAGGAAGAGGTCGACAGGTCATTGCTGTTGCAAAGACCTGCCATTTAATATTCATTGTACTCGACGTCAACAAACCGCTTACAGACAAGAAGGTCATCGAAGCAGAACTGGAGGGATTCGGGATCCGAATAAACAAGTCTCCGCCAAATATCGTTTTCAAGAAGAAAGACAAGGGAGGTATAAGTATCACGAATACGGTGCCATTAAGCCATATTGACCATGATGAAATCAAGGCCGTTATGGGCGAGTATAAGATAAACTCGGCGGATATTGCAATTCGGTGTGATGCCACTATCGACGATCTCATCGACGTTTTAGAAGCGAAAAGCAGAAGTTACATACCGGTGATCTACGCTCTCAATAAAATCGACGCCATATCAATAGAGGAACTCGACCTGCTTTACAGGATCCCAAATGCATGCCCGATTTCATCCGAACACGGCTGGAACATCGATGAATTACTTGACCAGATGTAAGTGCTACCCCAATTTTATTCCTCTTGGACCTGCTTGCGGTTTCACTTTTGCAGATAACTGGCACTTGAAGCGTCAGGTTGATGCACGTGGCGGTATTCGGTGTGATGCAATCGCTGATGCGCAGCAGGTGGGTGAAACTGAATCTTGTGAGAGTCTACACAAAGCCAAAAGGGAAACTACCCGACTATACATCGCCAGTTGTGCTACGTTCCTCAAAGTGCACGGTTGAAGATTTCGTAAGTGGCTATTGCAATCCAATGCTTTGTACGAGAATCATTCTGATGCTGACTTCTAAAACTTGCAGTGTAATGCTATCCATAAGACCATTGTGGAGGATTTTCGGCAAGCTGTCGTCTATGGAAAATCCGTGAAGCATCAACCACAACGCGTCGGTCTCAGCCACGAACTCGCTGATGAAGACATCAGTAAGTTTGAGATTGTTCTCGTGTCAGAAGACTTGCTAATCCATCGGAAGTCACCATTATCAAACGATAGACGTGAGAAGGGATTCGACCAACCGAAACCTGAGAGAACATCTCCACCGAGCAAGAACGTCAATGTCCAAAAACATCTTACAACCGCAAAGGTCATACAGCCAACAAGATCTGTTAATGAATCGTTGACTAGGCTAATAGTCACACCGAGATGGTAACGACTACAGACCTCTAGTTATACCCTGATGGTACGAATGATAGCAGACGTTCGCCCGTGGACGAAATCGTATTGGAATACGCAACACCTGTAATCGGGGAGCCGCACAGATGTTGCTTGCTCGAAGGTTTGGTTTCTGAAGGGAAGAAGGGACAAATAGATTACAGTACGTCGTAGGATGTCGACCAACAATACGATATACTCGAATGGCCTACAAGCAGATGAACTCCGACATCTTAACTTCTATTGAAGCTTTTAAGTATTTGTTCAATTGCTGTAATGACTTTCACGTGCCCATTTCGTACATCTTCTGTTTTACTTGAAGCCTCTGGCAGACAGTCTGTCTTCACTCAGAACAAGGATGCGGAAAGTCAACACCTCGTAGTGATTTGTCTTGATCGGTTGTATGTTATTGCAAACCCATCAATGTTCCCTCTCACAGGGTTCTCATCCTGACCTGACGACTTCATCATCTCCCTAACCAAGAAACAGAAACATTTCTCATCTGTTCCCCGCCCGATTAGAGCTGCTATGAAACGACATTCAATCCGCAGGGTCGCATCACCCACAAACCAACTCGGGTACGCACAGACACTCCGACAAAGCTATAGACATCCAGGATCAGGGAATTGTGATCGGTCTTTCGGACATCTCATTCCTCGCGCTTACGAAGGCTGGCAAAGCAGCAAGTGATATCGCAGCAGGGGCTATTTAGCCTATTAACGGCCAGCGGGCGACGAGAATGCCCGCGATTTTTCTCAGCCAGTCGTTTGGTCGAAATTGCATTGGTGATGGTTAATTCGACCGAGTTTGCGTCGTCTCGTCCTTTCATATCGTCTCTCTTAGCGCCGACTGCCCCGAAGGTTTCGACGTTGCCGAGTGAGACTACCCGTTTTGTACTGCAATTACGAAGTATTACGATATCATACCAGGGGCCATGGATTCTTACGTCGGCTTGGTAAGTGGAGTAGTTGATAATGCGCCGGGTGAAACCTGCTGATCAGATCTACGATCATCTCGATGTGCTGTATTTGTATATTAAATTGTGCGGAATAGCGATGATGGGCATACGCTCGGATTCATTGGCATGCGGGGGCAATCAAATCTGCAAATAAGATCTCTATTGTCTCATCTTCATTCGCACATTATACCATATTTATTACAGCAAAATGGAGTGAGTCGACTATAGTATATTCCTGGAGATTGGTAAATATGGTACAGTGCCTAGAAACAATCTAGCAAGTAAACAGTGATGCTTCTTCTCTCTTTAGCAATGTGAAGTGGTGCCTTTTCTCGGTTCTAGTGTCAGACATAGTTGGGCTCTCGTTGACTCGGAACGGACGTAGAACGACATATCATATCATACCTAGGTAGGACTCTTGAAATTGTATCCTGACATAGCGATTAATAGGCCACTTTGCTATGGACTACCACGATAATTAATAAGTAGCAAATACCGTCTAGAGGCTAGGCTAGACGAACTAGCGCTGCACTAGAACACTAACAAAAATCACTTCCTATCATCAGAGGCTCGGTTCGGTTCGGTTCGTCCCACGGCGCCAAAAGACGCGATATTGAACCAACGACGACCTCGAGGACAACTTGGAGGTCAAGATTCGCTCGCTGACTTTTTCATTGCTAGCAATTGTCTTACTTTCGTGCCATTCCTCGATTGTTTGCTCGTTAAGTCGTATAGCGGGATAGACCGTCTCATCATCAAAGACATGAGAGAACAACCAATATATGGACGCCTGGCTGAAATCCTAGATTGTGTCTGTCTAATGCGGCCATTAGCTGGACAGTGATATTGGAAAGGGTTAGCCTTTAGTTGAAGCTCCCGAATCAAGGTCACGGAAGTTATCACTGGGCGACGTCCACGGTGCTTGCCTTCCCGGATGCAATTCGCACCTGCAATAGCCGTGGCTTCTTTTCAATCTCGATGCAATGCCGTATTCATCGCCGCCACCGAAGGCATGCAATATTCTGAGTAAAGGAAGTTTGCAAAGATGCTACAGATGGATACGAGCCAGCCGAATGCCATCATCCCAGCGAGTTTGCTCCGGGTGAGCCAGTTGGATGACACACGGCGAATCGACACGAGAATTACTATTCTTTAGACCTTTCATACCACATCATCGCCATCAACTTCCATAATCCAAGGTTGGCATATTCGTCCAATTGCAGATCGACATCAGTGTGCAATCCTACCCAACATTTGCGGGTGATACTTCGCACCATCGGTTTCCGTTTGATTGCAAGGGACGGACGACACCAGCCAGTCTTGAGCCAGCCTCACGTCGGTAGACAACGATTGAAGGATCCCTCTCCAACCACAGGGAAGGGTTTTACTGAAATTGTAGGTCATTCGAGATCCTTGGGTTTCTGCAGCGTTCTCCTGTGCCGTGACTGGCTCCGGTCCAGTATCAGAATATAAATCGAGATACAGTAGCACAGCAGACGAAAAGGAGTATGAGGCAGAGACGTTGCTTGGAACGACGAGTTGAAAGACTACTACGGATGCATCCAAATCCAGACTCGAGACTGGTCCCGACGACGCAGGGAAGGAGATGCGCATAATGATGATAGATATGGCCACAGTACTGGACAGAAGTGTTCATCTCAAACGTCGAATTCGTAGGCTCGTAGGGAGGCAGTGTGAGGTGGGATTGGGCCTCATCAATGGTCATGCTCATGTCATTAAATGCCCCGTTTGGAATATCAGAAACAGACGCCTCACCTCGCCTAGATCTCGTCGACGGCCAGTTGCAACTTGCAAGCGATGGCATGCCGGGATCTGCTTGGAGCTCGTTCAAATGGCCTTGGCAACGTCCAAAAGGGTGGCAGGGCAGGGCAGGGTAGGCACGGGCAGTTTTCCGAACTGGGAGACTGGGAGACTGGGTTCTGTCTTTGCGGATGGCAGAAGCGGTGGTGATACGGAGGATTGGCTCAACGTAGAAGTAAGAGTCGACTGATACTTCGAAGTACAGTACTTCCTTATTGCGGCAATCCATCATCCATGCGTATAACGAAAAGATACTTCGAAGTACGGCGTACTTCGTAAGATGGGCTGCGTTAATGGTAATGGACTCGTGGGATTGTACTCGCGACTGAATACTAGTGGTACAGAGGTACTGTACTGTACTGTACATGTGTTGCAGTAGACGCGTTCCGACTATTTTCCAACTGGGGACGGATCTTTGAACATTCCACCTGCTAAGGAGTAAGTACTTTTAACATTCATCTGTTCTCCCTCCTCCACACCTCGCCCAATCAGGCTTCGATGAGGAGTCTCCAGGGTCTGCACGCATTCTCGTCCTTGTTCTCGTGCTCGTTCTCGTCGTCCAGTTGGAGGTTACTCGTTACGAGATTAGCCGCTCGAATTCGAAGAGCGTACAGTACAGTAGGTAGGTACTGTACGTTTGATTATTCCACACTTCGCATGTAATTCGTGAGTAGAAGTATGTTGAGTCGACATCAATATCGATATACAGTATAACCTCGAGAGTAGAGAGTTGTCGTGCATTTGTGTGTTGAGTGAAGACCTACTTCGTACGTCCTGTACGGACCGTACGGAGTATGTCCTCTTTACTGCCGCCGCCGCTTTCCCTCTCCTCTCCAGATTCGCACCCTGGCCTGGCTTGCTCAGCAATCGCAGTTGGGTTGTTGCGTTGCGTTGCAGTGGTGGAGTGCCGCTGCCACAGCTTCTCCGCATACCCAGGTCCAGGTACGGTGCCTACTCCGTACGTGAAGTAGAAGTAGAAGTACTCCATCAGCTACCCATCCCTATCATGATCTACGACTCAGGAGCCACCACCTACCACCTGCACCACCTAGGATTGTCACCTCCACCACCTGCGCACTCTCTCTCTCCTCTCCCACGCTCATCGACCTGCACCTCTGCACACCTCCTCCCGAGTACTTCCATCGTACTGCGTACAGTACAATACATACTTCGTACATACATACATACATACATACATACATACTACATACATACATACGCGCGCATCTCTCACCTCCCACCTCCGACCAAACGAGTTACCCTCTCCCGTCGCTCTCCCGCCGCTCTCGCTCTCGCTCTCGCGGCCCCAGACCAAACAGACCAACCCCCAGACCACACCACACCGCATCGCACCGAACCGCACCCTCCTAGTCTCTAGCTAGCTGCCTCTGCCTCTGCCTCTGCCTCTGCCTCCCTCTGCCTCCGCCTCCGCCTCTGCTTTGCGCAAACTCACCCCTTCCTTCCCCCCCTCTTGCGACCACCTGCCCTCGGTTTTGTGTGCCTCGTCGTCGTCCATCCCCAACAGCTTCCCTTTTGCCTGCGCGCCTACTGGGACCCTCGACCCTCGATCCTCGAGCCTCGAGCCTCCCCTTCCTCCATCTATCTGGTACGAATCGCCTTACCTGCGGCCAGAAACGCTGCTGCAGCCCTCCAGTCCGGCAAGGTTCGCTCATATCCATCGACGCAGGAACCGCTGCTTACAGTACTGTACCATGCATGTCGTCTGCCGCGAAGACTGCACACGTCCTTAGCCAGGAAGGAACACAATCACCACCATCCTCGACCACGCCCAGTGTGGGTGCGCGAGGGCACTGAATTTCTTGGGTCGTGGAATAAGGGTCGCGTCGCCTTCAACTTTTGGAACCGAGTCTCCGTTGCTGCGAGATCGAGATAGAGATGCACGATTCCATGATGGCGCAAATCGGCATGGACCACGAGCATCATATCCCTGGGAATGAGAACTATGCGGGAGGAGACGGCTGGGTAGATATCAATCACGGCTACAATTCATCGCAACACCAATCGCCAATATACGAACATGGCGGATTTCAATTCATGCAGCAACAACCGGTTCAGCAACAACAATTACCAGAGCCATCGTTCGCCGCCCAGCGGATGCCACAACCTCCTCCCAATTCACTTCCACCGCATCAGCAACTTCTTCCTCTGATCATGCCTAGTCATCCAACATGGCCGAGCATGTTAACGAATCCAGCGAGTTACTCAGCGCCTCCAGTTGCGATACCTCCAGCGTCAGCGCCGCTGTCCAAGGGGAATTCCACGAAGCTTCCTGCTATCCATTCCGCACCGACTCCTCGAAAGACGCTTACGGATAACGATCGGAGACGCATGTGTCAATACCATGAGGATCATCCATCTACCAAACAAACTGATATTGGAGGTGAGGATATGAGAATCCAAAAAAATACGCTCAAAAGTGCCTTGCTAACCACCTTGTAGCAATGTTTGGCGTCGAAAGAAGGTAAAGCTAACTATAACGATTTCTCTCGTTAAGTCACTAATTGAGTGTCCACAGTACCGTCTCCAAGGTTCTCCGGCAGAAGGAAAAGTACTTGTTCCCAGAAGACCGAAGTCTGTCGCCGGTCAAACGAGCTAAAGGCAAGTTTCCTGACATTGAGCGGGCACTTTCGAACTGGGTCAGGAATACCCAGAAGCAAGGTATTCCTCTGACAGATGAATCAATCAAGGAAAAGGCTCGATTTTTTGCCACTACGGTTGGAAACGACGAGAGCCATCTGAAGACTAACAGTACAAGCTGGCTCGAGAAATTCAAGCAGAAGAATGGAATCGGATCAGGAAGACTGTCGCGACGGGCTTCCGAGACAAATATATCAGATACAGGGTCACTCAATCCGGAGTCAACCGCAGTATCTGCATCTCAGACCCCGAATGGGATCTCTCCGACGTCGCCAAATGGGTTGTCTTCACCATCGCCATTATCGGCTACGAAGAGCAGTGACGATCTGAAGTCCGATTCTCTCAACAACTACATGGAATACGGTCAAAGAAATGACAGCTACCACTCTAATTCTCAGAGCACGACTTCCTTGTCGAGTTTCACTGATGTCCAAACGTCATTTTCCAGCGCGACCAGTCCCACAACTCCATTTGCGTTCTCTCCGGACAACAACTCGAATTCATGGCTCCCTTCACAGCAAGCTCGGCTGCCACCGCCGGGCAACAGTTTCCAGCGCCCACGAAGCCAGACGTTCCCAATGCTTGGCATAGATCCTTCTTTCGTGTCTCAAGTGTCGGAGCCTTTGACTCCTAAATATATGCCTGTAACGGCCCCTTCGTCAGCTTTGGATTCCCCTATCCGAGAAGGACCGCCCCAATTTGGAATTGATTCGGCAGTTTCATCGCCCCCTCTCCACCATAGCAGTAGCAATGGTTCAATGGCTCCTCCTTCGTCAAGTACACCAATCACTGGTCTTCAATCCCCAATTGGATCGTCCGCGCCAAACTCTCCTACTCAGGATGATGCTCGACGCGCGCTCGATACGTTACTCAATTTCTTCCAGCAAGCTCCATCGGGTCTGGTTGATCAAAATGACTACCTATCTATTATCAAACTCACCGATAAATTACGTATTCACAGCAATCCCCAACTCCCAGGAGGTCTTCATCGGATCGAAGAAACTGAGCCGCTAGTCCCTAAGATGGAACAATCCATGAGTGCAGGCTGTTAAGGCTCAACCTCGACAAGCTTCACTTATCCTGTATATCTTGAAAATCGTCCTTTTCGAACCTGTCTTTACCAGCATTCCGGGCACATGACATCCAATGGCGTTACGTCCTTTCTCTGTACACTCGACCGCTCCATGATGACCGGCACATATCACCTTGCACGTCCTTTTTTTTCCGCCTCCGTAACTTACACACTATTCATGCTCACAAGTCCATACTCCTACAAAGCGCTCTAACTCGTCGATCCCGGTCTTCTCAGGCTCGGAATAAATCGCCATATACCCATTGATACACCTCTCCCGCTCACGCGAATCTGTTCGCTTATCTTTGTTTTCGATATACACCTTTTCTGGAAAGAACTTTCGTGGTATATAACCAACCGTTTTCTTATTCAATCTTCGACTCGCGGTATTGCAGTTTTTTTCTTCTATTATCTTCAGCGAAACCACAAGGCTCGGCGCTTGACTTACCACCATACTCCCACGCTGGATATCGGATGGGAGCGTATACGCTAGCGAGCGAGTCTTTTATTGTCTCTTGCGTTTTCTGCGATGCGGTTTCTTAATTGTCCATTTATGTATGTGGCATTTGACAGGGGATGTTTATGTTACGTGGAGATGTCTTACCGCAAGGTATATTCTTATGTGGGGGTGTTTGTTGAGATGGAAAGAAAGGTATCCTTCACAGGACCTCTCATCTTATGACCAGGTCTTCGTCCGGTCCATGAATTCAAATATTTTTCTACGTTGAAATGGGCAAGGGGGATTTACTTTGATACTTGTGGGCCATGTTCGAAAGATATGATATTGAACAAGGTGGACACAAAGGTGGCTGTGCTCTACTTGAATTGCAAAGCTACTTTGGGAGGCCCCGTTTGGAATATGAAAATCACATTTTGAATATCGTGTGTATTTTCCGTGTGTTATGCTCAGCGGTGAGGTAGCTGGAGATCCCTATCCAAAGTCACGTTTGTTTCAGTCGGTACTAGTGGTGCAATATCAATCCAATGGTATTTAATCAGATTCAAAAGGGGTATATCACTCCAACACTAACTACCTAGCTAAGCCTCTCTTCCAACAGCTCCTCCACGCCCTTCTCGCTCAACTCCGGCATCAGTCTAATGAGCACCAGTTCCACAATGCCATACATCAAATGCCTGTTACAGTACCCATCCCCAAAACAATCCAGCACATCTTCGACCTCCTTCACCCTCTTCTCCTCGCCTAGCCCGAAATATATTTCTTGCACCTTGAGAGGAATAAGCGAGAGAAGAGTCTCTGCGCAAGTTCTTCGTAACAGCAGTTGCTCCGCGGGTGTCGGAAGTGGTCGTGGGGGTGCAAGGGTATTGTTGGGAAATAAGGCGGTGCGGAGGGTGCATAGGAGGGAGGGCAGACGCGAGGGGTCGAGGACGTGGGTTTTTATTGCATGGGAGAGAATTCTAGAGGTTGGAGATTGCGGCGGTCAGTTTTCTATTGCTTGAGGGTACGATGCTTGTGCTTGTGCTTGGTTGGAGTGCCCCTTCATCGTCCGAGATGTGCATGATTGTGGCTTAGGGGATGGTCTTTGAGAGGGGTTGTTTGTCATGAGAGGCTTCGCGAAGAGGAAGTAAGTACTTCGTACATGAGGAGAGAGGGAGGAGAAAGATTGGAGCGGTATGCTCGCAAAGCCTCATATCAGATGGAGGTGAGGTCGAATTGGCATTGGCCAAAGCGTCGGAAAGCTCGCAGAGAGACAATATGCAGACCCTAGATGACATGAGGCGGAAGCGAGAACCAGTGGATGAGAATCAACGGCTTGTGCGGGAGGAAGGGCGGCACGATGCGAAGCATACTCCGTAGGCAGCCGGATAAGCAGCCCATGTCCACCAACAACGCCGGGCGCGTAAAAGCTGCGGTCCTAAGGCTCGTTCGTTTCCAGGACCCCTGAGCAGGCTGAGGAACCATGAAAACGACTTGCGAGATCGGGAGAAAAGGTGAAACTTCATGTAGGGTAATGATAGTACGGAGAGTATTGAATGATGCGGCCATGAGTCTGTTAGACCAACAGCTTCGTGCCATAGCGCCAAGACCCGAACGCAGGAGCATATCAAAATGGAATGGCGAGAAGGATGACGGGAGCAGCTGTGGGGTTTGACATGCTTTGAGCCAGATCTGGAGCACTCGCACTACCTTGACCAATACAGGTGTGTGGTGGCTTGCTGGGGAGGTACTGGAAAACACTCGTTTCCGAAAGATTACTGGAAAGTTGCAAATCAAGTGACCGTGAACTTATGCGGGGTGATCGAAGAGAAACCATGCAGCAGACTCGATGTTCCGAGAGAAGAAGCCAGATGAAGAGATAGAAAACTTACTTGTCGATTCTTCCATCAGTATTGCCCAGCTGTCCTGGCCCCGTGAGGGCACCCCATTGCATCATGGATATCGCCGCGGCAAGCCAGGGCATGCGGAAATCAAAATCTAGAAGATGAGCGGCAGCAGACCATATCTTCATCCTAATGATAGGCGTCTTCGTCGGGAGGCTGTTATTGCCCATTATTGGTTCCACGCCGGGTTCACGCTCGTCCAAATGATCATTCAGAATACCCGGATTATTGATCCTGATGGTTGCAATACGAGAAGGGAGCGCTGAAGATGTGGCCAGTGTCGAAATGAGAAATCTTGCCGCCGTGAAAGCCACGAAAGCATATTGAAGAAGTAGCCAAAATGTCTTTTGAACAGACCACTCGATACCCCATCGCTTCTTGGTTGACGATGCGGTGGGAGATGTAGAAGACGCAACCGAGTCCGAATTTGATCTAGCAAGTCGGACATTGGCTTTCGATCTAGGAAGTTGGGCCTGGACGACCTCCGCAATCTTGGTGATACCCTCCCAGAGCAACCAGGGTTCCGAGGCTTTTCCTCCAATACCATTGCCGAGGATCATTTCTGAGAAGATCTGACCAACTAGTGTCGTCAGGCAATCATTGTCTAAATCCTCCGTAGGTAACAGAATGGCTAGAACACCCTGGACCAACATCTGTCGGTACACGGCCTCGTTGTTTGATTGTTGTTGTGTCAGAGTTCCGCCAACTCCATCAGGAACCGGGGACAAAGCGGGCATTGGCCATAATGAGTGGTATATTTCGCGAGGGTTGGTCTCGAGAGGCGTTGGGTTGGAAATATTGTGTGCTGTTTGATATGCTATGTCTTATGTCAACGATAATATATTGGAAAATCGAGCAAGGCCTCTGACCTTGGAAATGTACGTCTAGAAGGTCTGGCAACTCATCAAACAGCAGGCTTTCCAGATCCACATTCCTGAGTCTCCCTTCCAAAGCCCTTGTGCAATGTGCTATTATCTTGACAACCTCCTCCACAAATATGGCGTCTGGAGTAATCTTGCTGTACCAAGTCTGTACGAACTCCCTTATGATAATCGCAATAAAGGCGTATAGCTGTACATCGATCTCATTGCTACTCGTCAAAGGCGGGAGGATCTCGTCAATTGGCGCTGGTGTACTTCGACCCTTCTCCCCGAGATTCGAGCATAGTGTCCGCCGGATAAGGAAGAGAGTTGAACGATCAGAGGCCGGGTCGTTGACGAGCGCTCGAGCTCCAGAGCGTGTTGTCGGCGCATCGGTCTTCGGTGAGCGATCTTGGGAGTTGCTACGAGATTGCGCTATGCCTGTGGCATGCGTCGCGGATGCTGATTGTGAGGAGACGTTCGCGGTTGAGATAGCCTTCGCGCGAGGTTGGAGGCGAGACATCTTAGGGAAGCTCACTCCATGAGTTGGGAAGGACTTTAGCTATGCAGACGCTTGCGCCGAAGATGGTTCGCTTCTGGCGAGCTCAAGATCCGGCCATCACCGTCGAGTCTGGATGTGTTTGCACATTGGAATATTCATGGTTGTCGCAACTGTCTGTTTGTGATATTGGATAAGATTCATGATTAGTCATGCTATTCCACATTCGTCTTCGCAGGCAGTTTGATTTCCACCACAATCTTAATACATAATTCTACTTCCGAATACAATGTTATGAATAAGAGAACAATGCCGGATATTATGTGGTTCGGTACTTTTCTTTTGCTCTTTTAGTGCTTGAAGTACAGTTACGACTAATCACTACTCCACACATCGATAATCCGCTCTGGTAGGACCACTAGATGATTTGATTTAAACAATTATCAATAAGTACAATATGTGCCATTGTGAACGATCAACGCCGATATACCAACACCCTGATCCCACCTTCAAGCTCATCCAGGGTTGCCGTGCTCCGAGCATGATGACTTTCCTCATTTGCAGAACACCTGCCTCGTTACAACAATTCGTCTCTTAATGAACGCTTAAGACATAGCAGGGCTTCCCTTTCTCTCGCGGACAACAACCTGTTGCTTCTTCTCCGCAATAACACCAACAACAACCGTCGCCATTACTATCACCTGTAACGGAATCATCATAACCATCAGATAAAGCGCAACTTTACTCTCCTTGCAAAGTGTACGAAAATGAGGCTTCATGTTCATATCGATGGCCGACCATTGACAACTCCAGCTTTGGACTGAAGATGTTGTGTTTGAAGCGTTGACGCCGTAGAAGAATGAGGTTCCGACGAGACCGGCAATCAAGCCGACCAAGGGAGAGATGAAGGAGACAGCACTGTGGACGAGGGCTTTGTTTCGGATCTAAAGACACTTGTTAGCTACAGGACGAATAATGAGGTTGTCGATATACTCACTGCAGGAACCATGCTAACGACCAAAGAAATCGCACTGAAAACGATAATCACAACCCCGCATGCCACCAGCGCTACCGTTGGTCGAAGGTCGAAATCTGAAGGCCACAAGGGAAGAAAAAAGTCGTCTCCTAAATGTGTGCTACGGTATGTGCCCAAGGTATCTGAAGAAGTCCCAACGATGACAATTGATGATAGCAGAGCCAAAGTAGTGAGAGCGATACGGACAGGTTCTATGATTCGAGCCATGGGAGCTTTGGCTGCTGGACGAGGAGTATCAAACTCTTCGAACCCGGATTGGAATTGAGGCTTGGTTTCTGTGTCTGACATTTTGAGAAGGTTGCGAAGACTTGAGAGGAAATAGAGTTAAGGAAAATGACAAATAGTTCAACACTTCGAGAATGAATGAGACACGAGGGAAATAGAAGAAACAATACAAACATGAGTTGGGGAGGGAATCAGTAAAAGTACACCTGGCTCTGTACACTCCATATTTTAGACGCTGACACGATATGCATATAAAAATAGGAAAACCGCTCCAAAAGTCGCGATCTTCAGTTGGAGGCCAACTGTTGGGCCACGCTCGGGCGGTAGCCGCTGCCGGTAAGATCTACTTCTACTTATGTCGTCTCGCGATACTCCAAGCGCTGTTGTGGATTCTTAGCCAACCAAATATCTGTAAAGGTGGTCGGTGTGAGGTCTCCTGGGTTGGGATTGGAGTCGCTCGCTTGCGTGAGTGTCTGGGGTCGGCGGTTATTTCTAGCACAACACCACGCTAGTGGCTTCACCACACCCATACTTCTGCGATCAACATAACGCATCATTGACATCGCCGATCCTAATTTTCTGTGACTTTACTTTACAATAGAGGCGTTTATCACCCCCGGAAAGTAAACTCCAAGGGGTGTACTTGGCAGTCCATAAATTACTTAAAGAAGTAAGATTATCGTGTCTGTAAACAGCTGCCAAGAAGGGCCTTTTGCAACTTGTTTTACGGGATAAATAAAACCTTGAGGCTCTACCCTTTGATCGTCGTGCTCTACCCCTTTAATTGTCGTGCTCTACCCCTTTGATCGTCGTGATCTACTCTTAAAGCCTTAGTAGTATCGAGATTGTCAGGCTTATATACCTAATATATAGAGATTAACTGGGCCCCCGGGGTGCTTAGCGTAAAGTAAACCCTGGGAGGTAATTGTCGGAGGTAAAGTCTCGATATAGATAGATTTTCGTAAATCAGCCCACAAAAACGTTACTTTCAGGGGGTGCTAAACGCCTCTAATCAGGCTGATAGTCTGTTTCCATGGGTGATATTCGGGACGCTGAGATAAAGATACTCGATTAGAATTGGCAGTACGCACTGCACTCGCTCTTACCTCCACTTTAATCGGACGGGTGTCTTTCCAGGAATGTGTGAGTCTCCGATACTTCTCATTGAGAATTGGTGCTTTTAAGCGCTGGTAGGCTTGAGGCTTCGGTACTTTTCAGAAGTACTGTTGTAGCTTCTCGTGGCCCATCCACCACCATCATTGCCAGAGATATGTGTCAATTACAATTGTCGATCATCTCTCTAGTAAATTGAGCAAACTCGCGCTAGACAAAAGAAAGTAACACGCCGCCTAGAAAATTAGTAAAGACAGAAGAGGATTACTCGTTACTACACGTGTACTCAACCATTTTAAGGTATTATGACATATTTACTCAGATCCTAAGGCACAATATAGTAATTTACTCTTTTTGAGTGACACAATATACTACATTGTGTGAAAGACGATGGGACAATACAAAGTAGCGTGCCATATACCGGAAACATCTTCTTGTTCTTGGGTAATGGTATAGTCACTGCAAACCAAATGTCCTCGCCAGTGGAGTATGCTTGATGATTTCCTAGCATTACTTACCCTAGCATTTATTGCTGTCGTCAGAACGGATAGCAGACGAATAATTCTTCTTAAAATATTGTAAACGTGTCGTCTTTCGAACAGTTTCAAATGCTTTGGTACAGAAAATGTAGATATTTCTCTCGGCGGCCATTCCTACATTGATATCCGCCATATGTATGAATGATTAAAGTCCTACAACTTCCATAAAGTGATACGTTGTATAATAGTGAATCTGTATACCTATTCTAGTGGCCTGCGCATCTCAAAGTGATACACAAACTCGAAGACATACACGAATATTCCATTCGTTGAACATCAGGTTCTGTGCTGTACTTTGCGAGCATCCTTTACCAAGTTCTCTCTGGGCGACTCATCAAAATACTCGATCGCGACGAATGTATGGCGAAAGCTGAAGGAATTACCAATACGATTGTGTATCAATCATCTCTAAATCTCAACTGTCGTGGGGTCCTCCAATAACATATGAATAGGCAGCTGCCCAAACAATCTTCTCCCATCCAGATTCGACCAACTCAAATGCAATACCGTGTCTGATCTTCTATAAGTCGCAACAACACGGCGGGCGCATCATGCCACAGAACCCTCAACAAATGAATGTCGAGGTACCTGCTTGCCCATGAATATCTATAGAAAAGACCTGGCATGTGAGATTCAAGATATACTGATGTTGGCACGTCCAACTAACCCTTGGTTGACATGTAGCCATCCTGAGATGGAGAAAACAAATCGTGTTCTGGTAGTAGCGCTTGGCTTGGAATTGCCGACAGGAAACGTGAACACCTTCTTCTTATCGACATATTTTTTGATCTCCTTGGCTGTCAAGTTCCCTGAGAAAAGGTAACTCTTGCGACCGTCGTCCCAGGTAGCTTGGCACAAGTCGCCGTTGGTAGTGAAAGCCGCGCCGCCCATGTGTTTCCGTTCCTCGCTGACATTACCGCCGCTATCGTAATCCGTGGGCCACACGGCACATCTGTCTCGGACAGAAATGCCAGAAGCACTTTGTGCACACAAGCACGATCTCCCAGCTCGACGAGGCCGGGAATGCCGTTAAGTCCACTGCTATCTTGGACATTGCCTCTCGTGAGTTCGTGAAGGATGTCTGGATCGTAACACTTAAGCGTGGTGTCTCGAACGTCTCCGTCACCATAATGTCCCAAACGAGATGAGAGAAGCGGGCGGTAATGTTTGACATGGAAAGAGTAAATCAGTGACTGTAATTTCAAAATAGAAAGTAAGTATGTAGTCGACACCGATTTCCTAGAAGCGTATCATAACTCGGCTAGACTTAACGTTCTCTCTCGTATGTTAGCGGAGCGTCCATCATCATAGCAGCGCAGCTCCAAGCGAAGATCTGGCATCTCTTTTGGACAAAACTCGGTCCTCCGTGATCTTGCCAATGATCTGGCAATATCTCGTATGACAAAAGATCCTCCAAGCGGTGTAGGCATGATAACATAAATTTTAATGTCTCGTGAGAGGGTGATGGAAATTTGGACACAGCAAGAGGTTGTAGCTGACATGAGGCTAGGAATTGTTCAGAGATTGAATAAGCAATGATCTGTACTGGATATGGAGCTCCGTCTATGTCGAAAAGGATGACACATCAGGACTCCCAACAGTAATACAACGAAATTCCCACTTCTGAGCACAAGTCTGCTCCAGAAGAAGCGTGAGGCAACCAAGATACTTCAAGACCGCCTCGCGACTCCGAGTAGCATTTCAAAAGCAAACATGAAGCTACAATAACACAACGTCAACCTTGAAGTGGGAAAAGGTGTAACAGATTACATTACTATTTTGGTATGTGTTCAACGGAGCACGGTGAAGTAGTAGAACGTGACACCACAACGGTCGATGCACCCCATACGAGGTATTCCCCTGAAAATACTGTAGCTGCATCAGGACAATGGATGATCCCTGGGATTGAAGAGCTTGAAGTAATCAAACCGCACAGCCCAAGCGTTGCCAATTATTGCAGGAATCTAGAACGAGGAGAAGGCGATGGTGAAGTACTTTTAAGGTTGCTGTACTTTGCCTTAGCTGCGTTGCGCCGTTAGAGACGAGGACGAGGACGAGTATCAGCGCATCAGCTCTTCTCAGCCGCACAGGCAGCCTTCACACCGCACGATAGCTCAGCTATGGATCCAGTTGTGGTGGAGGTTCTTTGCTGAAGCAAAACATAGCGGAGGCCTTTGCTCTACATGGAAGGCCTTTGCTTACTATGCTACACTACATGGAAGTCCTTCTCTGGTCGCTTTCGACTTGTGCAGCGAGTCGTATTTCAAATTTCAATCCAGTTGTCCTGTACTTGAACTAATGGTGTCGAATCCGGTGGCGTTGACCCAGGCCTCCCGTATGCCGCTTGCCAAAGTACTCGTGTCCTAAGTCGACGAACGGCGAGATTGCCAAAAACTAACGAGCAATTGAGCAATGAGCTAGACAGTAATTCTATGTTTCAGAAGGTTACTCACATCAAATTTGAAAACAAAAGTTGTTGCTTGCGGTTTCTCGGCCTCGCCTTGTTCGCACGATATGGTACGGTACAGTACGGACACACAGCACATGGTCATCCTTACTGCGTTATGGTACGGTACGGTACGGGGCTCGGAGCACAGAGTACAGTAGAACAAGGATGATACTTCGTACAGTACAGTATTTGTACTTCTACTCCGTAGAAGTACTGTGCTGTACGATGGTGAGAATCCCTGTATACCCAGTTAGTCAAAGTGTCCGCCGACTATCTAGGTAGGGCATTTTGGCAGGATATGGACTTCGAAGTACTCCGTACTGTCCTTCGTATGCTTGACCTTATCCACATCAGCAACTAGATTCGTAGCAGATACGACTCCGTGGATGCTCGAATCCTCGACGGAGAAAGTCGTGCATCAAGCTTGCAAACATCACACGGTACTAGATACTTCTAAATAGAGCATGGCTATGTGTCGGACACGTTGTGAACCTGTGGTGGCTGAACTACACATGGCGCGCTCTTACGGTCAGTACTCCACATAGTACTGTACTGTACATACTGTACAATAAACATTGCGTATGCGCTACTCGTACACTTATAGTACAAGCGACTACTAAGGAAGGCTACGTACGGAGGTAAGTGCATACTTCTACAGATTTACGCAGTAGAGAAGGAAGCAAGGTGGGGATAAAGTTCAAACCTTGTCCATATCTCATATCCCACCCACATCCCACCTCGCGGCTGACAGCAGACCATTGGATAAAACGCTCCCCTCGCCCTCTTCCCCCCGGCAGGCCTCACAACATTTCGTTATCTCCAGCTTTGGTTGATAGGACTTGCTCTTCGTATCCATTTCTATTTCACTTGGCTCTAGCTTCGACATCTTCCTATTGATATCTTCATCTGCAGTACCGCTGCATCGATTCCGCCTCGAGTATCGCTACCTTCTCATCCAAATCTATCGTCCTTTACATACGGCGATTGGCAAAGGAGAGTGGAGATTTCGATATCGACCTGACTTGATCTGTTTTTCTCGCATTCCAGGGATTTGGTCTCCCCGGAAGATCACTTTGGCTCAAAGGTGACCTCGAATCCGACCTCACGACTATTCACGACTGTTCGTCATTCCATTGGCACATCCGTCGATCTTAGTTGCCACGGCCGCAATGCGCAGCATCGATGTGAATCCTCGATCGCCAACCGTATCTTCACTGACGAGTAGCCATGCTTCTGGATCTGCGGACGGATCTGCGCATGTCAACCACCCGAGAAAGAACGAGAGCGCCCAACCAAGGCATTTACCACCGTCACCAGCAGATAGCGACATGGCCGTACACCAGCCAAGACCTACCTCCAGTGGATCGTTCCGCACAGAGAAGGAATCACGTCTCACAAGAAAGATTGACCGAGGCGCTCCAGGAGACCGGGCCATATTCTCTGAGCATAAAACTCCAGAGCAGAGGCAGCTGGCACGCCAGAGGAGCCAGTATTACACGGAGGTGTTCGCGTATCGAGAGCCCAACTCTTCGGCACGGGAGCGCATATCAAGAGATTCTATGATTATTGCAGAAGTCCGGACCAATGTCATCGTAGGCTCTGCTTCTGATCCCACAAATGCATGCTCTAACTTCTGTCGCAGATTCAAGATGAATTTAGATTTTTAACAGATTTATCATATACCCTGTCAACTCGCTATCAACGACCTGAATCCTCGATACTGGTCACGGTTGCACATTCTCAGTGCTTGCTATTTGGTGGCTCGTTCGACCCCGCCTATACTATGAGCATCACTGCTCTCCAATCGCAGCTACAACCAGTCACAAACAAAAGGAACTCCACACTGCTGGCAAAAGCCATGGAAGAGGGGTTAGGCGTAGCTCCAGACCGCGGGATAATCAAGTTTATTCCAATAGCCGAAGAAAATCTTGCTACGGATGGAAAGACAATTGCTGGCGAGATAGAGGACCTCGAGAGGGTGTCGACGGACGAGCAATCAAGTATACAACGGGGCTTGTCAAGAGCTTCCGGCAAGGGCAGGAAGAAAAGCATGAAGTCGCTGAAAAAGCTCAAATCGAGCGCTCAGTTACCAACGCATGACGAATCCATGACTCCCCCGTTGAGTGGCCGCGAGACTTCACCGAAACTTCCTCCACTACCTCCCACGCCTACGAATAAGAGCATCAATGATCTCAAGGCCGAGAAGGTACAGAGAATGAGCAGACGAAAGAGCTTCATGGCGACCCTTCTCGGCAAATAATGAAATTACAAACTAGGATAGAGATATTCTGTCAATGATTGGCACGACTGTAGATGAAAGGCAGTTACTGTCCCCTCACGAGTTTTGCTGCGTTTGGATGCATAGCGTGGAGTTCCGGAGCTGTGATCAGCTTGTGCTCAGTCTGAGACTCAGATTTGAATAATACTACTGCATGATATCTTGGGTGCACGGGTAGGTGCATGATGCGTGTTATCTTCTTTTTTGTATGGCACATAGCTTTTGGATAGAAGCTTGGCAGGGCCAGTCAGTGGCTTCCGTTAGCAAGGTAATCAATAGTAATCAACAAGAAGTAGCCCGCGTCGAACCAAGAACTTAACTTCATATGCTCCCTGCCTCGCTCCGTGCCACTTGATCGAGTAGAAGCGTTGCAATGGCTGGAGAGAGTACAGGCATTGGATCTGCAGAAGATGGGTGCAGGACGCGGTGAACCAGACATGGAGAGGGTTACTCGGTTCAACCAGCGCTGAGATGCTGCTTCTACCCATCATCCGCTTTCGCGGTGTGTTTGAAATAAAGTGAATATCATATGTCTTGAGCTATTACTCTTGTCCAAGCAAGCGGTAGATGAGGGACTTGCTCGCCTCAAGATTCTCATACGGTTCAAGAAGAGAGAAGCACCGATAAGACCTTCTGCCTGTATAGTCAGTAGCAAATGAGCACCCTCATCCGCATATGGTAAAATGTCAATCTGTGGCAAGAATAGAGGTTTGAACTTTGCCGTGTGAATACTCCGTATAGCTGGCATGGCCATGCAGGTGGGTAGTGGCGCGGCCTCGCTTGTTGCTTGCCCGCAAAATCTCATCTTTTGCAGGCCTCGGCCTCTGCCTCTGTCTTGCTCCACACAACTACCACGATTGTATCGACCCGTTATACACGATATCACGAGCAAGGTGTGTCATCTAACCACGGTTCCAGAGACCCTTCACGTCCTTCCGCAATATCATAATCCATATCAGCCAGCGACGGTGTGTGGCCTCATCCTCAATCCCACCTCGCTCAAAAAACGGCACTAATGCCAAGACGTAGGTAGGACTGGTGCTGCTGAGTTCCAGCAAACGAGCGCTTCGCATTTCGAAGGAGCAATTGATAGATCCAAAGATCAGACGACCGCTCAGCGAAGATCACAGGTTCAGACGAGAACCGCCGATTGACGAGCAGCCAGCAGCCGCAGAGGCCGGCGAAGGCAACCGGGCCGTGTGTGCGTCGACCAATTAATTATTGGCGGCAGTGAGGTTGTAGGGAAGATGGCAGCGGAGGTATGAAAGAACCTTTCTCTAATCTTCAGTACCTTTTGCAGTTGCAGCTCTTTTCCGCGTTGCTATTTTGTTCTACGTCATACCGATGTCTAATATATCCCAATGTCTCGGCGGGAGATAAGATGACGAGTTTCCACCTTGCTGAAGCAAATATGATGTGTTGCCTTGTTGCCTTTTGATTTCATTCCTGTGCCAGACCGTCGGGTTCATGGACCAACGCATCTGCATCAACGGCTGGATGGTAATCGCCCATCTGATTTGCTTGTGTTCAAGAATGCCTTGAGTTACAGCCATCATCCGGCAAGCGCTACCAATACTCGAGGATCTGGTGAAACCTCGTAATATGTAATTCGAGATGAATTACTTCGGCCCGAACAGAGAGAGCCACTCATTGTTGTCAGACTCAGCGTCACCTCATCGCTGCCAGCGCAGAAAAGATGATGTTTGCTGAATTGTTTTCGACCTTTGTCTGATCTCCTGTTTGAATTATTGCCGAAACACTTGACTGGGAAAAGATTATCAGTGAGGAGTTTCTGCCAAAACTTGTCACATATCAAAGATTGAGCATTCCTCTGCCCTGTATCGGCCTCTCCGGTTCCGTTTGTTCGCTGGTCAAGTCTTGATTATCTGTCGTCGACCGATGCGCAAACGGGACACGAAGCGACGGATCTCGGTTTTTATATAGAGATAGAGCCTTGAGCAGGTATACTCCCTATGTGTGGCTCGTCTAGGTGGTGAACTCACCTTTACTAGAGACCACACACGGGTGCTTTTGACCAATATCGTATCGACACTGATCTTGAGGAGGTGCAAAGCTGCGAGCGACCTCATTGTCAGTGGCTCTTGATCTCACGATCAATTGCTATAACAAGCCATCATGTCTGTTCTCCATAATGGTCGTCGGCGAACGAGGTTGGATCAATCTTACAACGGACCTGCTCGCCAGGGTCCTGTGCGTCATATCAGTCCAGCCCAGCTAAATTTTGAACGTCTTCATGAACAGAATCGTATCAATGTTCAGAAGAAAGATGCCGCGAAGATACCAGACCAAGCCCCTGGTCCTGCCGCGAAAGGAAAACCAAGGCTGCTGTTGATGGGCCAGAGAAGGCAAGAATATGCCATAACGGCCTACCGACCTTTTGCTAACCGAACAGCAGAAGTGGAAAATCATCAATCTCAAGTGTCGTTTTTCACAAGATGCCTCCGAATGAAACCTTGTTTCTGGAGTCTACTGCTAGAATACAAAAGGATTCAATGCAGTCAGTCTACCCCATCCTCTTACCTTTCGAGATATCTAATTCGCCTCAGCTCTTTCATGGACTTCCAAGTCTGGGATTTCCCAGGACAAGTTGATTTCATGGATCCTTCATTCGATCTCGATGCTATATTTGGAGAGATAGGTGCTCTCATCTGGGTCATTGATGCGCAAGATGATTACCTCGAAGCCATAAATCGCCTCAACAGCACTATTTTGAACCTCCAGCCAAGCTACCCAAATGTCAACGTGGAAGTTTTCATCCACAAAGTCGACGGACTCTCCGACGATTATAAACTCGACATCCAGAGAGATATTATGCAACGTATTCAGGACGAGCTCTCAGATCACGGCGTGGAAAACGCACCAATTAATTTCCACCTCACATCAATATACAACCATTCAATTTTCGAAGCCTTCAGCAAAGTCATCCAGAAACTAATTCCCCACCTTCCAACCCTGGAAGCCCTCCTCAATGACCTTTGTCGCGCTTGCCGTTTCGAGAAGGCCTATCTCTTTGACGTTCTCTCCAAAATATACATCGCCACAGATTCCTCCCCGGTAGATATGCCGTCGTATGAGATTTGCAGCGATTACATTGATGTCATCGTCGACATCTCCGAGATCTATGGGTGGGAACGACCAAAGGAGTACCTGGAAATGTTGGAAGGGCCGCCATGGAACAAGAAGATGGAGAATCAAACCGCTTGTCGCGATGCAGAGAGTTGCATTGTTCTGACGGATGGAAAACGGCCGATTATGTTGAGGGAGGTCAATAAGTACTTGGCGTTGGTGGCTATCATGTGCGAAGGGAGTTATGAAAAAATGCAGAATGTTACGATGAACGTTGAGAATACGGTCAAAGGTCTGGCGGAGGTCTTTGATATTACAAAGTCGAGAAAGTAAATGGTTGCTAGCCTTTTATTTCGAGTAAAAGTTGCGGACTGATTACTCGGGGAGTAACGCTCGGTGGACGAAGCCTCCAAAAATGTATCGAATAAAAAGGATGATCACAAAAGACTATATCAAATACTGGCTCACACGGGTTGGGCTCACTTTATATTCGCAGTGTATGTCTGTATAATAATAAAAGGCAATGCTTTTTCCTAGGGATTTCAGGATGCACTCCCAATGCGCGCTGAATTACCAACCGTCAAATTCTCTCACCCTGTTCTAAACATCGTTCAAGTTGCCATCAATTTTAAAGGACACTCTAACCCACGTCTCAAAGTACCCGATAATCACAGGTATACTTCCCTCACGTCAGTGCGATGATTTTTACAACCGTCGCTGGTGGAAGTACAACAGACGCTGTTCACTCGTCAGTGCTTCATCCCTGATACAATAATACCGCACTGCAGAGCAAACACGGTAATAGGCAAAGGTAATTGTTGGGAGATATAAGTACCTATCTATCATATCCCGTGCCCTCCACAACGTACAGTATGTAATAGAGCTATTTCAACGTCACAATCCGTCTGTCATAACGGTGCATTGAAGTTATTCCCGTAAAGTTAAATCTTCGATGCCACAATTAATGATCGTAACTCACTCTTTTTAGGGAGTTACGTGCTCAAGAGAGCGGATTTGGAGCACGTAATTACGTATCCACTTCCGCGATCATCAATTGCATGATTGGTTAGGTGTAGGCGTGGGTGACATTAGATCAAGTTCAGATGAAGTTATTCGCGTTTCACTCCGAAGCCTAACGGCCTACTTCTACGTCTTAGTGGCCTAAATTACGATGAGATCCCTGCTTACCGCTCTAATTGAGGAGTTACTAATTGTAAGATATATTGAAATGCCTCAAGTGGATCTTTTGTCAACTATCAACAATTACGTCACTAGGGTACTTTTGTGGCTGTTAAGTGATTAATGATAGTTGGGAGTTATCGCATTGAAACGGCTCTAATCTATATCCATCATCCATAGCTGGTTCTACAGGATATCCAAATAATCCGAAATGAGATCCCACTCCAACCATGACCTTTCAACTTTCGCATACTCCATGTTCGAAAGCACCACCCGTTCATTCAGGACTTTCCCGTTCGAATTTCGTCTCAACATCTGATTAATCTAGAAATGCTTCTTAAAGTGTGAGACAATGTGTAGTAGTGTTCCACAAGAGCGGGGGTAATAGGGAGTATTGTGTTTGTTTGTGGAGGTGGAGGTGTGAAAGGGCGGCGGTCTTGTGAGATTGTTTTGATTGTATTGGAGCGTAAGAGACAATGGGATAGGTACTTTTGGATGGGTGGTTGGGTGGTATAGTTCTGTCGTTGGAGTCAGTTGATTGATGCTGAGAAAAGGAGTGTATATGGGAGAGGGATTTACTCAGCCCCAGAGGACGCCCGATATTCGTGGAGAAGCTTTATTCGTAGTCTGAATCTCCCAAAGAACCCATAGTAGTTTCTTGCAATGACTTGGCCTATATCGTGATCATTTCGAGCGAACACACAGGTGCGAGTGATTTGTCTCAGCCACGTCGTTGATGGCGACAACGCGCGAGGGGACGAGCTAATGCAGAAAGAGATAAAGAATCAATATCGGAAGGAGGATTCCAATGGCTATCGATGGTAATGGATACATCATGCCCAATATGCTTCAGCTGTCTTCATTGAAGGAGATGGCGGAATGACAGATGTTCATAAAGAGCTGCTGTCGAGATACCGGGAGTAATGTAGCACGGGTATCCGCAACTTGATTGTAACGTTGCGGAACACAATGACGGTGCGGCGGTACTTTGAGTAGCGGCTGAGGAGTTGTGCTGTGGATGGATTGGATGGTTCTTGGGGATCTGCGAGATACTGGGACGAGATGGATTGCGCGGTGGTAGGGATATTGGTAATACTGTGAAGGTACACTGGTTTGATACTTTCATAGCAGCATGCTCTTATAGATATTTCATTCCACAGTCACCGTTGGCCCAGGACTCCTTCGATATGTATCTACATCTAAGAAGATAAACCAACGGAGAAATCACCAGTTTCAAACATGTCCTGCCCTATTACCTCTTCCAGATTTACCACAGCGACGAAATACAAGTGATAGCGGAAGGAGCATCCTACGCACAGGAATAAGGTACCCGGTGGCGATGGTGATACAAGCATATGAAGATTCACAAATAGGGTCTTCTGATGGTATTTGGAGTAACAGTACAATGTCGATGGGATGAACGCAAGGAAACTAGAGACCGAGAATTGAGAGCCGAGAAATTGATAGTAGGAGTAGGATTTCTGAGAAGGGGCTCGCTAAGAAAATGAATAGATCACGAAGAGTTATTGTGACGTATGCCTTGGAAACAAAGTATCAGACTAGGAAGAGTTCTGGATTCATGACCTAGAGTGAAGCATGTGTCAATGACCTTGAGGCATTGCGAGTTGTACTACCAGAGAACGAGGAGGTAAGCCGAGCAGATCGCAGATTGTGTGGCTCAGCATCACGAAGTCTAGCTCAGAGGCAGCTCAGACAGTGATTATAGCCGAGATTTGCGAAGGCGAAGGAGGTAAGTTGGAACAGATGCTGAAAATTAGACAATCGTGGTTGTGATTAGAGGCAAGGGTAATTATAAGCAATTATGTTGAAGACTTTTCGAGTTTGAATTGCCGAAGAGGCTTGTTTTCTTTTGACTGCAAAATTTCCCGTGTGCCATCTCAAGAGACACGACTCTTGACAATTAAAATGTTTCTTCAGATCGGAGTTACTAGGGCATATTGCTGGCTAGAAAGGAAGAAGATACATTAAGGTATTCCGGTAGTAAGGTTGGAATACAGCGCTCTGCAAACTCGGCCAGCTAATAAACACCTAGGAAAGGCAAGTGTACCTAAATCAAGTACATGCATCTACGTCATGAGTGATACACCATTTGGCTGCGTCTCATTCAATGTACCATTGTCCTTGTTTGCGGGATAACACAGTGTTAGAAATTTTGTCAGTGCCATTACCTACAATTTTATTCGGCTCCCAGATGGAAGATGACTTCATTACGAATATCTGAAGAGCAAATAGAGAAATTTAAGACCTACGACCGGTGGGGTGGCAGAGAAGACCCGTAAAGCTTTTATACAGAAAACTTGTTTGCATACCCTGTATCGAAGCAGAAGCCAAGCAACTTGTATTCGTGGTGTCTCGTGCAACGGCCACAAGCCTGCAATCTACGAAATCCGTCATTACATCCTCATGAAGCTCCAGCTCAAATCTCAATAAGAGGAGGTACAGCTGCCGCATCACCGTTTGGATCCCCTTGATGACCTTCTACCTGATTTGCCTCGGCGCTAGCATCGTTTGTATCATTTCCCGTCGCTGCGGCCTGGTCGTTGCTACTCTCAGCTTCCGCTTGAGCAGCAGCCGCTGCTGCATCTCTACGACGTTGTCTTTCCACAGCTTCCGCTTCTCTGGCAGCGATATGTCGCTCACCCACTCCTGGGACCAAGCTCGCCACGAATAGAAGTAAAGAGTGCTCTGCACGTCGCATCTGAGTCAGAATCCAACTTCCGTTGGCTTGTCGATGCTGCTCAATAAGTCTAGCTGCTGTTTCGGCGGGGTCTGGTTCTGTGCGTGCTCTGGCCTGTCCTTCCTGTTCATTCACCGGTGGTGCTGCTTGTTGTGGTACTGCAGCATTTGCAGCAGGTACCATCGCGGCATCAGGTCCAGCCAGGGGTATCAAAGCCTCCAAATGTCGTCGAATCGGGCCCCAAACCTGATCTGCCGCGCCATTGAAGATGCCAGTGTTCACAATAAAAATTATAAAGGCAATCCCACTGACCATGAACCACCTGGTCCAACTAGTATTTCCGGATGTTAAGAACCAAACAAATCCAACCAGGCGTACAATTAACCATAAAATGGGTCCAAGTTGGGCAGCCATGGCACCTGCTCCTGGATTTGCGTGAGGCTGTGCTACCCGTTGGTCTTGATCGCCAGCTTGATGTCGCCGTCGAACACCCCTCTGATCTGCAGGCCGGTTGCGATACTCTGGCAGGCCAGCTGGGGCTCCTGCTTCGCCCGCATTCACCACCGGTGAGGCCAAGCGATGACGCCTGTGCTGTCGCGGTGTGAAGTATGTCTCTGAATCGCTTACTAGAAGCGCTCTAGGGCCTTGTGGAGATGACAATATGTAGACCGTAGAATTGGGAGGGGGATTGGTAGGCGCGCTAGTTATTGCCCCACTGGCGCTTGGTGCTGAATTCAGAACAGTAGAGGATGAGGATCCACCAGCAGTCGAAGCAGGAGTGGTCATTACTCCTGAGGTCGGCGATGGTGTCGCTGTTGGAGCTCCACCGGGAGGGGCGAATCTACCCAGTGAAGGATTTGGGTTTGAAGCACTACGTTGCATACTGTCCACTGCACGTCGAGCATCCTGAGTAGCCTGTAGTCGATCCGCATTGCGCATGATTGCTTGTATTTCAAGAGCAGGATTGGCGGGTGCTTGTGGGATAGGGTGGTGATGATACTGAGCTTGACCAACAGGAATTGATGTAGTAACCTCATTGACTGTCATTTGCCATCTCTCTCCATTTGGTCCAATGCCTTCACGGGTGTAAGTGGAGTTATGATCGGGCCTGTTGATGTTAGGACTTGATCTGCCTGATGAAGGTCCTCCTGCAAAGCCGCCATGAGTAGCATTTCCATTGTCTTGAGCACCATTTCGACCATCCGCTGCCCTTCCCCGTTGTTGTTGCGCAATAAAAGCTTGGACTGAAGCTGGAACGCCATTAGGCTGTCTCATAGCCATATGGGGTAATTGGAACATGGGGGGTAATGGAGCGCTGTTTGCCGCGCCTGGAGGAAGCTGATGCGGTCGTTGGCCATGTGCGGCCATTCCCATTTCTTGCTGCAGTCTTTGAGTTTCCCTTTGCAGTTGTTGTAGTCTGGCAGCTAGCATGCTCTGATATTGCTCGGCCTGGTGAAGTAGTTGGTGTTGCTGCACATGTGCAAAGCCGGGCAGAGGCTGCTGTGCATTCATACTTTGGCCAGGCATCGCAGGTGTCGATTGAGGGCGAGGGAGCTGCTGAGCTAGGAGAGGGTTCCCGGCAATTGCTTGTGGCATGGCTTGCGGCATAGTTTGTGGAATGGATTGAGGTCTTGGGACCGGAGTAGAAGTGGAGGAAGTGGTTGGAGCGCCATCAGCGGGACGCAACACTAAGTGTAAGGTTTGTGATTCTGGATTACATAGCTAAATAGACGTCTTAGTCTACTGATGGTGAAATGGACGAGGCATGCTCTTACAGTCTCCTGCCCAAATATTTCCATCATAGTTTCGGCTTCCCTAGCTAGCATCCGCCCTCGATGTATGAGCCGCTGACTGTCATCAGGAGGTCTGGATGGTAGCGAGTCCCGAATCTTCGCTTTGAGCTGTTTCACTGTCGTCGTCGCTGGCAAATGAGGGAAGGTAAGTCGACTGGCAACTCCGACTGAAGGCGACACGATCACAAGTGTGAATGAGAGCGGCTCTGGTCGCTCCTCGTCTTTAGTTGGAATGGCGTTGCCATCATCAGGAGTAGATTGAGACATGCTGGTCTGGTAGGAGTTGTTCCTGGGATGGGTGTAGTCTATCGAACAGAAAAGAGCTGGCGATGCTGTTCAGAGAAGCTGAGCCCTGCAATGAGTACGTATTTGTAAGAAGGGTATCAATGAATAAAATGACAACAATGCTGGAGATTTGTATCAAAGCGAAGGGCTCAAGAACTCAAGAACGAAATCATTTCAGCTTTTGAAGGGTCCAGATCTTGCAGATTCAACGGCGGAGTTGTATCTCTGGCGCAACTGGTGATTATGAAGCTTGGTAGCTCTATTCTGTATTGCACCTGGTGATGATACGTTGCTCTTTGCAATTGCCTATGTACCCCTGTCTATCGCGGCCATAAGTTTCTCCGAGGCCGAACAGAGCGGGAACATACCGCTTTCCTATCGGCTCTGCCATCGTCATATCTTAGAAAGCTTCAAGTCAGTTATGTACAACTACGCAATTAGAATTCCTGTGGTTTGGTCAATTCATTTCCTTCTTCCAATCGCGTGAGAGGCCTTCGCAGGTGCCACATTTTAAGCCCACACCTTCTCGCAATGGTGACCTCGTCGATAGCCAGATATACGAACTCGCGAATAATCGCCCATAATCTCCCCCGACTTCCTGCAGCTCTATCCAAAGCTCAATGGATCACCCGGTCGCATAGAGTGCGCGGTTTCTCCTCTTCGCCTAGGAGCTGTCGGAAACACTCAGAATATACAGAGTCCTTCGTAACGCGATTGCGTAGAGCGCTCGGGGAGACGAAGATAAAGTGGTATCCTATTCCAGTGGGAGTTGGCATTGGCTTTTTGGGTCTAGCGCAATTATATCGAATAAACGAACGCGAGAAGATAAAACGACAAGAAGAAGACTCAGAAGATGACGGTTACGTTTACAGCACAACTGGAAAGGATGGGGGCGAGAATGGAGGACGTGAAAGCAGGCCGAGGAGGCGAGAAAGGATCAGGCCCACCGGACCTTGGTATGTTGACAAGACCTCCCTAAATTCATACTGGAGCTAATCATCTTAATTCCAGGCAAGTCCAAATCATGTCGACTCTCCCACTAAAAGCCATGTCAAGAGTCTGGGGCAGATTCAACGAACTAGAAATCCCATACTATCTACGAATCCCTGGTTTCAAATTGTATTCGTGGGTTTTCGGTGTCAAGTAAGTATCTTCGAGCCCCAATGGTCTGTGGCTAACCTCTCATGTAGCCTTTCTGAAGTAGCTGAGCCGGATCTTCATGTATATCCAAATCTAGCTTCGTTCTTCTATCGACAGTTGAAGCCGGGCGCAAGACCACTCGATCCGAATCAAAACGCGCTTCTTTCTCCCGCCGATGGCCGAGTCCTTCAATTTGGGACCATTGTGAACGGCGATGTCGAACAGATCAAGGGTATGACATACAGCCTCGATGCTCTTCTTGGAACTAGCAAGCCTGGAGCCTCGCTTAATCCTGCAAGTCCGTCGAACATATTTGCGTCGAAAGATGCTCCCCAGCAGAGTACTGCCACGCATAAGGAGAACCAGGAAGAAGAGATAAAGCAGGAGGAGGAGTTTGCTAATGTGAATGGAATATCGTATACTTTACCCAACCTCTTCTCTGGCGGCTCAGATAAGGCGGATAAAAAGATGGCGAGCGATGCTTCCACGACACCAAAGGCAGCATCGGAAGCTGAAGTGCGTGCGGATCTTGCGTTGGGAGAGCGGCCTTGGTACGCCAGATTAACAAGAGATAATCGGACGGCCCTCTACTACGTTGTTGTGTATCTTGCACCAGGCGATTACCATCGATTTCATTCACCTACTGCGTGGGTCGCAGAGAAACGTAGACACTTCGCAGGAGAGCTGTATAGTGTCTCGCCATACCTGCAAAGAACCTTGCCTGGTCTATTTACTTTAAACGAACGAGTTGTGCTACTTGGGAGGTGGCGGTGGGGATTCTTCTCGTACACACCTGTCGGTGCTACGAACGTCGGTTCTATCAAAGTCAATTTTGATCGGGAACTAAGGACGAATTCTTTAACAACGGATACGGAAGCTGATAGGGCTGCTGAAGAGGCTTCCGAACGCGGCGAGCCATATAGTGGTTTTGCCGAGGCTTCTTATGATGCAGCGAGCCCATTGTTGCATGGGCACGCGTTGCGAAGAGGAGAAGAGATGGGAGGGTTTCAACTCGGAAGTACTATTGTTTTAGTATTCGAAGCTCCACGAGGACAGAGACCTAGTCTTGATGAAGGGTGGATGGGGGAGAAAACCCAGATAAGAGGCGGCTGGAATTGGAACGTCGAAAAGGGACAAAAAGTCAAAGTGGGCGAGGCACTTGGATGGGTTGACGAATCATGACCTTGACTGTATATTTTGGATATGTAAGAACACTCAAGGTAGGCACCTGTACACTTACTTGACAGATGCGTGTACGATACATTAGTAAAGCTCTTGTTTCCTGGCCCACCTACGGAGTACGAATGTGCTTACTGTACCCTCGAAATGTGGAGACAGACCTGGATGGGTTTCGCTAACCATCAGGGTCCTCTGAGCATTACCGAAGCATCAAAGTATCGCTTAAGAAGCGATCTTGTAGTACTAAGTACTTAAGTACTTAACTGCTCGTTGATCCCTCTTACCACTTGGAAAGGTACACAAATCAGTCCCTTACCAGTTTTAAGCACTACCACCGTATATCTGTGTTCGATTCAGTTATCCCCGTCGGCAAGCAGGTTGACGGCCTAGCTCTCTCAAGCTTATCGAGAAGAACATCGATCACTTCAATCCTTAAAATATGACAGGAGTAGATCCTCGCATCTATGATGTTATCATTGTGGGCGCAGGTCCATGCGGTCTAGCTGTCGCTGCGCGACTTTGCGAAAACACCCCATCATCTCTCTTCACAGAATCGGAACACGAGCACTTTCACTGGATGAAAGCATCGGCCTCTTCAAAACGATCTTCTAGACCCATACGAACTAGTCGGCGTTCCAACACCGCTTTAGATCGTCTTTTGTCTGGACCAAGCACAAGTTGCGAATTGGATATTGCTGTTCTAGATGCTACTAGTGATCAGTGGATGGGGGCGTGGAACAAGAAATTCGGACTTCTTAAGATTAGTCATTTGAGGAGCCCTATGTTCTTTCATCCGGACCCGAGAGATCGAGATGGACTTTTGGAATATGTATACAGAATGGGTGAAGAGACCGAGCTGAGGGAGATCAAAGGTGTGGTGGGCAAGACTTTGAGCAAGCATCAGAGGAAGCAGAAGACAAAACGAGGGTGAGTTCTCTCTGTTTTGCGCAGTTTTACAGATGGTTTCGAAGCATACTGATTTTATAGAAGCCACAAGTCCCAAGAAACTACATACTTGGATGAACGCGACCGCAAGGACTTCTTCCGGCCCTCCCAACGATTGTTCAGCCAGCATTGTAAAGACATTGCGTCGCGTTACAATCTATCTGATATCATCCAGAAGTCAACGGTGACATCTGTTTCATATGAAAGTAATCCAGACACGTGTGAATGTCTCTTTACATTAGAAACATCTACCGGAACTAAGCGAGCTCGAACGGTAGTTTTCGCAACCGGTCCTGCGACGCCTCCATCTATACCTACAAGCTGTAAATTCTGGCACAAGCATCCAAGTGGCATATCGCACGCGTTCACTAGCCATCCATCTCCTATTCCACTGCTTCCCCAACATCTCTACCGCAAGATCATGAAGGGACGGAAGACCAGCATTGCAGTTGTTGGTGGAGGCCTGACTAGTGCGCAAGTGAGCTGCGCAGCGATAGAAGCAGGCGTATCCAGAGTATATCATATAATGCGAGGTCAACTCAAAGTCAAGCATTTCGACGTTGATCTTTCTTGGGTTGGGAAATACAAGAACTTCCACCTCGCTAGTTTCTGGGGCGCAGACACCGACGAAGAGCGGTTTGAGATGCTAAAATCTGTTAAAGGGGGTGGCAGCCTTACTCCCGAGTACAAGAAGCTGATGAGCAATATGATCAAATGCTCCAAGGTTGATCTTCAGGAATACTCGGAGATCATTGATGCTGAGTGGAGGGAAGACGATGAGACTTGGGACCTTGTAACAGAGCCCAGAACAGACGAGCTTCGCGTGGACCACATTATCTATGCGACGGGCTCCCAGGCTGATTTCGCCTCCGTTCCAGCACTCCAATATCTTCTCAGTATGGCACCTATCCGGTCGGTCAATGGCCTGCCTTGTATCACCAACGATCTTCAATGGAACGAAGAGATTCCGTTATTCTTCACTGGACGACTCGCGGGTTTGAGACTCGGTCCTGGGGCGGCGAACCTTGAAGGGGCTAGAACCGGCGCGGAGAGGATCGCGGGAAGGCTTGCTGAGATTTTTGAAGGGGAGAAGACGGATAGTGGGTACGGCAGTGACTTTTCGAATTCTGAGATTGGTTCCAGGGGAGGCGTCGATACGAGGAGGCTGGGACTGGGATGGCAGAATCAGTTTGATTTATTCCTTACTCAGGGGGATTCCTCGTGACGACTGATTGTTTATAGTACATATCTATTCCGAATACTATGAGGTCAAAATTGTCAGTTTTCATAAGGATGAGAGAGAATGAGAGCCGCTATCCTATATGAGCAAGTTGAGAGGGAAAATGATTGATGAAAGCCAAACATATACCCGATGAAAGCCAAACATATACCCTCTTACACGAGACTCTCATTGTATCGATCTGTATTCTGTAATTGCTTCTGCAAGATTGAATGTATTCTTCACTAACCGAGCTCAGAGACAGCGTCTGACGGAAATGTATTATCGCAATCTGAGTAGATTGAAATAAGAATAGGGCAGCTAAGTAGCGGGCGCCTCGCTATGTCTATAGGAATACATTCACAGAATCAAGCTTTTATAAGCCGCGCTTGGGTATCATATTGGGACTGCATCACGACGAAGAAAAATAAATTCAAGAACATAAATAGTCAAAGTGTAAATTAAAAGGATACTATCTAGCTCAATCAATGAGGTCTAGGTTTTCTAATCGCAGCAAAAAGTAAAGCACGCAATACTAACCGTTCTTTCTACATATTACCCAAAGATGACTTCCGTCTCGGTCTCTTAGATGGTCTCTTAGTTGGGGATCGCCCACTATGGTTGAAGATGTTCTCGTCAGGAATGAACTCCTCATCAGCTTCATCCTCGATCTCCTGATCAAGACTTCTCTTCCTCTTTCCATTAAAAGACTTTCTTGCCCCTGCTGGTCTGCGGACCTTGGTATACTCACCTGCAGCGTAGGCATCGCAAGATCCTTTGTGGACGTTGATATTATTACCACCGCGACCATCACGAACGAGACCAACATGTTTAGGTTGGAGCGAGATGTGAGCTTCGGTCAGAATGGAACAGAGGGAGAAGGGATACCAAACTGAGGAATCCTCGGGACGTCGGTCATTCCATGGCTCGGAATTGTTGATGAAATCATTGCAGAGTATTTCCATCTCTTTATGATCCCGCGTGATAGCCATCTTGTTCTTTCCCTCTTTAAGTTCGCGTGTGTCTGGGATGACGTTGAAGTGTTTGCAGAGGAGTGGGAAGTCGAGCATTTTCTCCAGACAGAAGAGATGAACGTATCCAGCGTTGTGAAATGGGTCTGTGTCTCCAGCAGGCTGATTCCACTTGAGTCTCTCGTCAAATGCTACGCGGAAGAAACCTTTGTGTATGGTACCATCCTTTACAGGGCATTCCACCCACCGGCATTTGTCCGATTTACCAGGAACAGGGTAGCGATTCTTGCTATCAGCTGGCATATTCTGGATCCAAAGTGTAAGAGCTGAGTCCTTGTAGTTACCTTCATCTTTCTTCCAATTAATTGGGTTTTGCCAAAGGTAAGTGTTGATTTCATCCGTGCTGAACTTAGCTCCCACAGTGAGCTCGCCCTGGGGCGTGTACGAGTAACGTGGAAGACCGCTAGCGTCCAGCGGTCCCCAATTTACCGAGATCGCATTTTTTTCAACGTAGATTCTCGACGGGTTGAGGTTTGCGATGTTTCTTGGTCTCTTGTTCTTGCTGGCCTTTCCTAATTGAGTGGGGACGTTTGGCTCGTCCGGCTCTCTGTTTTGGACTCGAAGCTGTTCCTCGAGGAGAAGTTGGAGCTTCTTTTCGAACGGAAATTTAAAATCGTCAATGATACGGAGAGGGGTGACTGGACTAGTGAATTCGCTCAAGATCTTGTTACGATAGGGGACAGAGTTAGCTGTGTCTAATGTCAATGCTGGAGTAGGGGCAACGCTGGGGTTGTAGGGCTGCTGAGAACCTTGGTTGAGACCTTGTGCAGAAGGTTCCCCTCGATACTGGGGAGCTTGGTTGAAACCTGGTCTAGCAGGTTCCTCATGATACTGGAGAGCTTGATTGAAACCTAGCACATCAGGTTCCCCAGGGTACTGAGACTCTTCGTTGAGAACTGGTACAGAAGGTTCACCTTGATACGACCCCATTGGAAGATTGTAGTTACTGAAACCAAAGCCACCACTGCGGGACGCCGTGTTGCTCATGGGGGTATTTCCATCGAGCCCTGCTTGAAAAAGTTGATCTAAATCTGGGTCCATTTCATTGAATTCAGTAAGCTGAGCGTTCATGATGGCGAAGTCGTTGACCATGCTTTCCTGAGTCTGGTCTGATATGTTGGATGGGTCTGGCTGTTGCATTGTGGCGGTATTATAACAGGTTGCAGCAAAAAGAAAAAGAAAAAGAAGTCGAGGTGAATTAGCAAGACACGATCCGGTCGTGTCTGAAGGCAAAAGAATAGAAGAAGTATTGTTCTGGCAAAAGAATTTATCGCTAAATGAATGACTTGACGCAGAATAGCGAACTGTTCCAGGTGGGGTTCATATAGTAACGTTGTTCTTTATTGAAAGATGTGGCCCTAAACAAAGCATTGGAGAAAGACAATGTCGCAACCCAAAAATAATTCTATTGATACTAGAGGCTATGAATGGGACTTGAGCTACAAGCGACGGCCATTGTTATCGTCTTTGAAACCCGTTAAACAGAGTCAAAGGACAAAGGACAGTAGAACTTTGTTCCTAGTCGTCTTCGAGCGTCAAAGGCGAATTGTGCCATTGGTTACACGAGCCCAACCAACGAAGTGATATCCGTTCGACGTAAGTTGGAACTCTGTCGACTGCTCTATTGATTGGGCAGAGAAGTGGCACACTAGATGACTATTCTCGCAACAAATCTGGCGCCATCGGAGCTTGTGTCAAACCAGATAGATAAATCAGCTGAGTTGTCTATAGTTGTACTATAGGGCCTTGAGTAAAAAGATGATGTGTCTAAGGAGCTGAAGACATGAAAGGCAATGTCTCTCTCGATTCGAGTAATTAGCGTTAAGTGCCAGTGTTTCTGGCAATCTCAGGGAGGATGATCACCTCAACCACTACTCTCCTAACCCACAAGCTTGCTTTGCCGATGACTGTCGACATTTGTACCTGTTCTCGCAGACTTAGCATGCTGGGCCACTAAAAACGGATGGTTGTGATAGAAGCAAGCTGAGCAAATGCAGTTCAGAAGGTCTCCAAGAATATCCACATCGCACATAAGTACTTCAGAACAGGTCTGTGATAATCTTGATTATTTTCATCATGTTGCGGCCGTGAAGCTAAGGCGAAAATTTTGAGAATAGCAAAACATACCAAGCTATAGGCATAATTCATTTCAAGTGTCGCCTTGTTGGATTTGGTGTCGGGGGGTGCTGAGACGTGTTCTTCCATAGACGTCCGAAAGGATGAGGGCTCAGAAGCTAATCTGACAGTCAAGGAGCATCTCAACCCTCTTGCAGAAGATGTGTGGTTTCAACGTGTAACTTCGGTGGACATACAGATATACTGCTCTATCGGGGTATAGGCGTATGAGACGAAGGAGGCCCGGCATCAGCAATGGATGACGGCATTGAGGCAGTGAAGATAGCAGGCGTGCATAGACCGGTATTTGGATGCAGGATGCAGGTGGAAAAGAAACTTGAATTTGAGCAGGGCGAGAGATTTGGTCGGATATGTCACGTGATCGCCTCACCCCGGCGCCGTTTCCCTTAATACGGGCGACGGCACCGGGGTGCGACAGCAGAGTGGGAAGCCGGCCACGAGAATCGAGTGAAGATCGGAAGATCGCCCTCTTCACTGCTTCACTTCATTCCAATAATAACTTCCCCCACATGTCTACTCTCCGAGCTCTACGTGTTTGCCCTCCACCTTCACTTCATGAATAATCCAAAGCCGCCTTCATTCATACACCCTTCGATCGTTACCAGCTTACATTTTCTACCTTTGCTTCAGGAACTGAGATTCCCTCCATGCTTTTGCCCGCGCGCAACCTTCTCCACCCACCTTGATCGAGTTGACACTGCTTCAACAGCGCCTGCTTAGAAGCTATTATCGGAGCCCTTATCCAGTGCCAGACTTGGCCTGCCGAAGGGGCTGAGAGGAAATCATGGCAACGAACAATCCCGCACTGCAGGAGAAGCTGCAAGAGCTAGAACACGAGCTTGAGGTGAGTTGAAGTCTTTAGCCAAAGTTTACTGGATTGTCGCGCGAGCGCTGGTGCTGTGGAACTTATGCAGGCGCAAGACTTATACATAACGGCGAAGGGCATCAGAGTACTGACTAATGATACAGGAGGGAGACATCACACAGAAAGGGTAGAGTGCTAAGTCTATAGCAGACACACCTTCATATGTCCAGTTCACCGGTCTCTGATATTGCTTATACAGTTACCAAAAACGCCGAACGATCCTACTTTCTCAATTCCTCAATTCTCCTGTAGATACTGGAGAAGTAAAAGGATTACGAGTACACTCTCCAGATGATACCGCACATCCATCGAACAATGGTTCCCGCAATGATTCACTTGCGACTCTCAATACCATTTCAAGCCCTTTCAGTGACCAATATGAGCAGAGAACAGCCATACCTCCCCAGTCACCGGCGCGCCTCGATACAATGGGAAGCGGCTTTAATAGCTTTGGAGAGAATAGAGCTCTGGAAGGAGGATTTGCTTCTGGTGGGAGGCCAAAGGAGTTAAGATTGGGCGTTCACAACCCTGACCGAAGAAAATCCTACGGCAATGACTCTCTCTTTCTGCCTAGGACTCCAAACTCGGGCGAAACTTCTGCAGAGCCTACAATGACCACGGGAACAATGGCTTCTGGTGCAAATTATGCATTCAATCCAGCTCATCAAGTCGGTTATACGGAACAACAGCCAAACAATGCGTTAGAAAGCCATGCCGGCACAATGATGGATTCACATGGGACTATGCTGGGGGAGTCACAGCAGGGCTACTTTTCCGATTTTGCGGGCCAGCAAGGTTTCGATAACGGTCCGCAAACGTCCTACGGTGGAGGGCCACACAGATACTCTTCTAGTGACGCTTTCTCCCCGACGGCTGCCATGGCTCCGCCAATGCTGACGACGAGCGACCTGCCACCGCCAGCGGCGCTGGAGTACCAGATGCCCCTGGAACCTCGAGACGTTCCCTTCGCTGTCTATGATCCACACGATGGAAATACACCAATGTCTAAATTTGATAATATTGCGGCTGTTCTACGACACCGAAGCAAGGCCATGGCAAAGTCACCTGCCTACTGGGTTTTAGATGGTAAAGGCAAGGAGATAGCATCAATCACTTGGGATAAACTCACCAGTCGCGCGGAAAAGGTTGCCCAGGTGATTCGAGACAAGAGTTCCTTATACCGCGGAGACAGAGTTGCCCTCATCTACCGCGAAACTGAGATCATCGACTTTGCTATTGCGCTTCTTGGGTGTTTCATCGCGGGCGTAGTAGCTGTTCCTATCAACGACCTCGAAGATTACGCGAAGTTAAATTTAATTCTTACTTCTACACAAGCACATCTCGCGCTTACCACTGATTATAATCTGAAGGCTTTCCAGCGAGACATTACTACGCAAAAGCTCAATTGGCCACGTGGAGTAGAGTGGTGGAAGACGAACGAATTTGGAAGTTGGCATCCTAAGAAGAAGGATGAAACACCGCCTCTGACAGTGCCGGACCTCGCGTATATTGAGTTCTCCAGAGCACCAACAGGAGATCTCAGGGGTGTCGTGATGAGCCATCGTACAATTATGCACCAGATGGCGTGTTTGAGCGCCATCATTTCTACCGTCCCATCAAACACGACAGGAGACACATTTAGCTCAGGTCTGAGGGACAAAAATGGGAGACTCATGGCTCGCAGCAACAACCGCGGTGAGATACTCCTGTCTTATCTCGATCCTCGGCAGGGCATCGGAATGATCCTGGGTGTCTTGTTGGCCGTCTATGGTGGTCATACAACGGTTTGGATGGAAAACAAAGCTGTGGAAACACCTGGTCTCTATGCATTCGTTATCACCAAATATAGCGCAACTTTGATGTTGGCAGATTATCCAGGCTTGAAGCGAGCTGCATATAACTATCAGCAAGACCCGATGACGACAAGGAATTTCAAAAAGGGTATAGAGCCAAATTTCCAGCATGTGAAATTGTGTTTGATAGACACACTCACCGTAGATAGCGAATTCCACGAGGTTCTCGCAGATCGTTGGCTGCGACCAATGCGAAATCCTAGGGCAAGAGAGCTTGTTGCACCGATGCTCTGCCTTCCAGAGCATGGTGGTATGGTTATCAGTATGCGAGACTGGCTGGGGGGCGAAGAACGAATGGGCTGCCCTTTAAAACTCGATATTGGATCAGACTCGGAGTCAGTAGAAAAGGTTGGAGAAAAGGAGAAGCCCTCAGGGCCAGGATTCGGCAGTTTAATCGGCGGTGGCAGCACCACCCCGATAGAACAACAAGGTAGAACGGAGTTGAGCGAGGTGCTTCTTGATCGTGAAGCTCTCAAAACCAACGAGGTAGTGGTTGTAGCTATTGGGGATGAAGCACGCAAGAAGGCAAGCATCGAGCCCGGGACGGTTCGTGTCGGCGCTTTTGGCTTTCCAATACCTGATGCCACTCTTGCAGTAGTTGACCCTGAGACAGGCCTATTAGCTTCTCCACACTCTGTTGGTGAAATCTGGGTTGATTCGCCGTCATTATCGGGAGGATTCTGGGCGTTGCCTAAGCACACAGAACAGATCTTCCATGCACGCCCATACAAGTTTGAGCAAGGCGATCCAACGCCGATGATGGTAGAGCCAGAGTTCTTGCGTACCGGCTTACTGGGAACTGTAATAGAAGGGAAGCTCTTTGTGCTTGGACTATACGAGGATCGATTGCGACAGAAGGTTGAATGGGTTGAACATGGCCACGAAATTGCTGAGCATCGCTACTTCTTCGTGCAACACATCATTGTGAGTATAATGAAGAACGTGCCTAAGATTTACGACTGCTCGGCATTCGATGTGTTCGTTAACGATGAGCATCTGCCGATCGTGCTGCTGGAATCTCAGTCTGCATCCACTGCTCCAGTGACATCTGGAGGACCTCCTCGACAGCTTGATACTGCCCTTCTTGACTCGCTTTCGGAGCGTTGCATGGAAGTCCTGATGCAGGAGCACCACCTGCGAGTGTACTGCGTGATGATCACGGCGCCTAACACCCTACCAAAAGTCTTGAAAAACGGTCGTCGAGAAATTGGCAATATGTTGTGTCGACGGGAGTTTGATTTGGGAAATCTCCCATGCGTACATGTCAAGTTTGGAGTCGAACGGGCAGTGCTCAATCTTCCTATCGGTGTAGACCCGACCGGCGGGATTTGGTCTCCTCTAGCCTCCCAGACCCGAGAAGACATTCTTTCGCCTGGTGACAAGCAGTACTCTGGAATCGATCGTCGCGAGGTCGTAATCGACGATCGAACATCTACCCCTTTGAACAATTTCACTAGCATCGTTGACCTATTGCAATGGAGAGTTGCGAGGCAGTCCGACGAGCTGTCTTATTGTACGATTGACGGTAGAGGTAAAGAGGGCAAAGGTATCACCTGGAAGAAATTTGACACCAAAGTCGCCGCTGTCGCAATGTACCTCAAGAATAAGGTCAAGATTCGGGCAGGTGACCATTTGATACTCATGTACACCCACTCTGAAGACTTTGTTTATGCCGCCCACGCTTGTTTCTGCTTGGGTGCCACGGCAATTCCAATGGCTCCTCTGGATCAGAACCGGCTCAATGAGGACGCGCCAGCCTTTCTCCACATGGTAGCAGACTATACCGTCAAAGCAGTACTTGTGAATCAAGACGTTGATCACTTGCTGAAGCAGAAACCTGTTTCGCAACATGTTAAGCAGTCGGCTCAGGTATTGAAAGTGTCGGTTCCAAGTGTATACAATACAACGAAACCACCGAAACAAAACAGTGGCTGTCGAGATCTCGGCTTAACGATGCAACCAAGTTGGGTAAAGCCCGGGTTCCCAGTCCTCGTATGGACATATTGGACTCCGGACCAAAGACGAATTGCAGTTCAAATCGGGCATGATACAATCATGGGAATGTGTAAAGTGCAGAAAGAAACCTGCCAAATGACGAGCTCAAGGCCCGTCCTTGGTTGTGTTCGAAGTACCAGCGGATTAGGATTTATTCATACATGCTTGATGGGCATCTTTGTCGGGGCGCCAACATACCTGGTTTCACCAGTCGAATTCGCCCAGAACCCCGTGTCTCTCTTCTTGACCTTATCCAGGTACAAGATCAAGGACACATACGCGACACCCCAAATGCTGGACCACGCAATGTCAAATATGCCAGGGAAAGGATTCACTCTTCACGAACTGAAAAACATGATGATCTCTGCAGAAGGCAGACCTCGTGTCGATGTCTTCCAGAAGGTTCGCCTACATTTTGCGACGACGGGCCTGGATCGTACAGCTATCAATACAATCTACTCGCATGTACTCAACCCTATGATTGCTTCGCGATCGTACATGTGCATTGAACCAATCGAGCTATGGCTTGATACTGGAGCACTGAGAAGGGGCATGATATATCCCGTGGATCCCGATACCGATTCCAAAGCACTTCTAGTGCAAGACTCAGGTATGGTGCCTGTTTCAACGCAAATTGCAATAGTCAACCCAGAAAGTCGAGGTCTCTGCCACGATGGAGAATATGGTGAAATATGGGTTGACTCGGAGGCATGTGTCAAATCGTTTTATGGTTCTAAAGACGCTTTTGACTCAGAGAGGTTCGATGGTCGGACCATTGATGGCGATCCAAATGTGCAATACGTACGCACCGGAGACCTTGGCTTTCTACACAACGTTTCCCGGCCAATTGGCCCTAATGGTGCTCAGGTAGATATGCAAGTTCTATTTGTCTTGGGTAATATCGGCGAGACGTTCGAAATCAATGGACTTAGCCACTTTCCGATGGACATTGAATACTCCGTGGAGAAGTGTCACCGGAATATCGTGCCCAATGGTTGGTAAGTTTTATCCTAGCCCCGATTTGAATGCAGCTAACCCCCTCTCCAGCGCTATCTTCCAGGCCGGCGGCCTGATTGTCGTGCTGGCGGAGGTAGGTCGTAGAGCCTACCTTGCATCAATTGTTCCTGTCATTGTGAACGCCATTCTCAACGATCATCAGATTGTGGTGGATATTGTAGCATTCGTCAATCGCGGCGATTTTCCACGGTCACGATTAGGCGAGAAGCAACGTGGAAAGATCTTGGCCAGCTGGGTCACGCGCAAGATGCGGACTATGGCTCAATTCGGTATCAAGGATCCTGATTCTGGTCTGTCGGACGTGACTGAGGCTATTGAGCCACGCACTGGAGTCACCAGTATTCGGAACAGCAGCGTGATGGCTAGCAGTCTTCGAAATGTTGAGCCTGCCCCGCAAATACTCGAAGAACGGGAACGCGAGCGGCAAGTAGAACAGGCGCAGAACAGTTTTGCGCCTCTACCTACCGGTATATCGGAAATGCCGGCAATCAATTACGACAATTCGATACGTGGATCCCAGAGAGACGACAACGACAATTCAATCCACAGCGACGAGACGCCCATGGATACGCATGAGGGTCATTTCGAATTACAGGGTGATGATTGGGACCCACATAAGCATTCTCTACCTGATCTCGGCATACACGACTTCACGATTCCCGGATTTGAAGATTCGGAGGGCCCTCCCCCCTCTGTAGGACCAAAACCTGATGTCCAACCCAATGCAACCGGGGACTTGTGGAGCCTCCCTAGTCAACAGCAACAGCCTCGTGGTGGTCTTCGGATTCAAAATGGAGCGAGCGACGATGAGGATGAAGCTTGGAAACAAGATGCGATCATGCACATGAACCTTGGTCGGTGATGGGGCATAGGTGTGCAATATATGAAATGGAGATAGACGATGCATGATGGTGTATATACTGAGTTGGGAAATGCATGAGAAAATGTGCGGCGTAAGGCGCCTGTGTGACTTTGGTCTACATATCAGCGTTGGGTGTATGGCGGCATTTGTTGGTGCATGTACGGTACAGGAGCTTGTGTCCTATACGAAGTGCGGGATTCATCATTATTCGCAGTATCGCATATGACTATAAGTATGAAAGTAGCTGAACCTTGAATATCGGGGGGTTTCAACTCTGATGATGGTAATGATGATGATGATGATGATGATGATGATGTTGTTGTTGTTGTTGGAGAGTGCATACTCATCCTGCTTTGTTGGTTCGGCTGGCAAAGGTAAGTTTGAGTATTCGACTGGCCGACGCCTTTCCTTTCCTTGTTCCTTTGTTCCTATCTCTGCATACAACAGTGGTGTGGTCCTTCCTGCAACGTCATGAGGTCAAAGGGAAAAGAGGATTCCAGGTTGGGTCTGACATTGGGGGCAGTAACACAAATCCTTTGTTACTCGGTGTGCTTAGCCATTGTCGGTACAAGACTTACTTGTCTATGGCAAACATGCAGTAAAGGACATTCTCGATCTTGGTAGTGACTTCACTCTCCCGTCAACTAGCATTAAAAGGGCAATTACGGAATAACGACTGCGATCCATCATTTCCCAGCCGATTTCTCGCTTCTACGGAGTACAGATCGGTAAAGACCCCTTCTAAGGACCATCCAACTGAGTGCCAGCCAGACACGTCCAGCTGAGCACACGAGAAAAGACCTCGGAACTCTCATCTGGCCCATCACGTGTTATTTCAGCAGCTGAATCCAATCCGTGGACCTTGGAACCAAACTGGGAAGCCCTGTCCTTTGTCCAGCTCCATTCACGGCGGCTGGGAAGAAAGCAGAAGATATCCAGCTCAGATTCCCACGGCGACTCCGACTCCGATCCCGTTCCCGATCCCGTTCCCGATACCTATTCTGACGTCGCCAAGGGCTACGGTTACCGGCTACCAAGCAAAAACAAGCACACCTCGATATTGATTAATCAATCTCGATTCTCCGAGGTCGTCTGGGACGTTCGAGCATTCATACGTCTTGAGTTGCTACGTACACACCTGCATCTCACGCGAGGGGGAGGTGCACGCAGAAGTACTCTGCGCGCACGCACGCACGGTTCGCGGCAACGCAACGCAACGCAACGGAGATCATGAGCGAGCAGACGCAGGAACCGCGCATGGAGGTTATTGTTCTAGTAAGTTCTGCCGGGGTCTGTCTCCTTGGATGTGTCATGCTTGAGTATTTGAATTTTGAAGATGTTTTGGTCCTGAAATTGTTTCGAGTACTTTGTTTGGAGTACTTTGTTTGGAGTACTTCTCGTCGAATGGTTTGAATGCTTGATTGCGATTTGCACGATTCGCCACTTCAGAGCCTACTCAAGTACTTAAGCAGGGAGCCGCCATTTATTGGCTCAAGAGGCGGTCATAGAATGTTGAGCACTCTCGAGAATTATTCTGATCGGCTACTTGCATGCATATCAATCACATTGTTTGGCGGTATCGAACTCTATTGTCTGATCCGTAACATGCGTTTTCCAAAATTTACTGCTGGATTCAGAATTCATGTTCCCGCTCTGAATATTCTTCGTCCAAAGTTGGACCTTGACCCAACAGTTGGGCTCAGTCAGTATCGTTCGCTGCCGAGTGACATTGGAACTCTGCACCATTGAACCGACAGTACGATTGCTTTCTTTAGTCTCGTTAGCTTCAGAAGATAACACGCAATGTCTTACCGCACCAGAGACAATGACTACTACTACCCCGAGGACTTGAAGAGAGCAGCTTGCATTTCTCTTTTGAGATCTGCAAATTGGTTCAACACTTCAAGCGGCTTCTTCTGTAATTGCACAGTCTGCAAGATTAAAAGATAGCTTGAACCACGCTTTACGTGTTCACCGCCAATGCTAATATATACTTTCTAGGGCGCTGGTGGCGGACCCAGAGAAGACAATACCACCGCACTGCTCGTTCGTTCAACGTCAACGAATTGGGGAGTCAAGTCAATGTTGGCCATCGATGCCGGAGTGCATTTGGCTACAATATCGAACATTCTGAGACAACATTCTCCTCTACCAACTTCTGATACCTATCGCCCTAGTATTCTGACGACCGGGCCATTCAAAGGTCTCGAGGTTAAGGGGCAGAATCCGGACACGAACGCCATTCATATCGTTCAGGAGGTCGTCGACACGACGCTTCTGACCCACCCGCATCTGGATCATATTTCAGCATTCATAGTCAACAGCTCTGGGTTCGATCCTACGCAACGCAAAGTCCTTGCTGGAATGCCAACAACTATCGAAGCTATCAAGAAGCACGTTTTCAATGGCGTTATCTGGCCGAATGTTTCCGATGAAAATGGCGGATACGGCCTAGTAAGCTATTTACGAATGACTCCTGGGGGGTCTCCTCACGCTCCAGACGGTGGCTATCTGAAGCTTTGTGAGGGTTTGTATGTCAAGGGAGTCTATATAGCTCATGGGCATTGCGCGGAGACACATTTTAGAGACCCAGGCGCATTGGCATTCAACCCATACATGCCTACGCAATCCCCGCTATCACCACGGAGATCCAGCACTGCTACATCCTTCAGCGCTCACAGTGGGCACAGCGCACACAGTCTTCATGTGCCAGAACCACATCCGAGCGACGAACACCATTTCTTGCCTGAATATACCGACGATCCGATGATCGCAGGTGGTGTAAAATGTATCACCGACAGCACTGCCTATTTCATCCGCGATTCCGCTAGCAATCAAGAGATCATCATCTTTGGAGATCTTGAATCCGACTCTGTCTCCGGCAAAGATCTGAATAAGAGATTGTGGATCGAAGCTGCGCCAAAACTCCTAGCAGGCCTTCTCAAGGGTCTTTTCATAGAATGTTCATATACTAGTTCTCGACCGACGGCATTCCTCTTCGGTCATCTCACCCCGCTTTTCCTCTTTGAAGAGCTGCAGGTCTTGGCAGGACTGGTCGAGCAAGTAGGCTTCGATGCGAAGAGAAGGAAAATAATCGGCTCACCATCTAGTGGAGGAAGGAATGGCGGCGTCCAAGTCGCTACCCGTGGTCCTCGCCCCGCGTCCCTCCAATTCGGACAGCATGGCGACGAGAGTCTGTCTCAAACGGTCAAGTGGAATCGACCGCTCAAGGGCCTCAAAGTCGTCATCATACATGTCAAGGAGACATTAGATGATGGACCGAATGTTAACGAGACAATTTTGAACGAGTTGAATGCTCTTGAAGCAACGTATAATTTGGGGTGTGAATTTATTATGTCTTTTGCGGGTCAGGCTGTTTACTTGTAAGATGTTTGATGTGTGGATCTTGTACACGAATCTGGGGGTAGGCGTCATCTGGAATAAAGTGGTATTTTGTGGCGTTATAGGTTGGATATACCATGGGAATATAAGGCAAGCTAGGGGTCTGGGCGTGACTTGGTCAGGGGCTTTTGACTTATTGCGAGACTGTCTTGATGGTGGTGGTGTTTTTGTAGTGCTTGGGTATGAATCTTCGGCCTTCGTACTAATATGAGACATTTTACACTTCTGAAGTGCTCTCAATTGCCTCTGTCTACTAGCTTGTTTTAGCAGGAAGAACTTATGTCAGATGTCGGCTAGCCCAAGGATGAGGGAAAGCGTATGTTGACTTCTCGTTTCACATCTTTTAGACTGATAATCGTGACCAGGGGCCCGCTATAGTAGCTAGTACGGCCAATGCCACAGTCATCTAGGAGGAATAGCTATGAATGATATCAAACCCTTGAACTCCATTTCTCAGGGTTTGATCGCGAATCCCGCCTAGCAAATGCAACCTGTCAACAGCCTCATAAACTAATAGATGGGTTGCTAGTGAGTAACGTCAACGTTTACGAAAGCTGTACCATGCTCCTTGGCCTTAATATATCATGGTGCGTGATTGTGTTCTCCCTCAAGCCTTGGATCTATTATGTGGGAGCCAATCCAATGCGGGCTCAAATAATAGTCTGAAATACCTTCGTTCCTGCCTCAACCAAAAGTCGGCCCCTCAAAATCTATCAACACAATAGACGGAAGCATGCCTTTTTATCCTCTAGGTCGCGTAAAATTGGAAAGAGCTACCCTTCCTCACTTTACGTCAACAATCAATGTGTCGATTCGTTCCAACCAACCTACACCAAAACAATTTGACTATCATCTAATTGCTCATCATTATTGATATACAGAACCTAGAATATTGGACTTATACGAACGCATTCGCTACAATACGCTCGCTTTGCTGGACAGGTGTGGGTTTCCTGGGAACTGTAGACAGTCGTTGCTGTCTCATGGAGTACGGCTTAAGGACACCGCTAGCTAGTCCTGAGAAGTCAGAGGACTCGAGCGCGGAAGAAATTCTCCAAATCAACGGCACACTTAGAGAAGTCAGTTATTCTGTGACGCTTGAATCTAGACTGATGAGAAATAGCCACTCGCTTTACCAGACTACCGAGAGTCTACCATTTCATACGAATATATGTCAAACAGCGGGGACATCTGGCGGGAGACTTATCAAGAGTACCTGATGAACGCACCTTCTGCTGCCCAGGAGTCCATGCTGAAACGATTCTTTCGAAGGTGCAGATCAATACGAGAGAGCATGAACGATAGTACTGATTCAAAACCTGGAACCAGACGTCATGGATACGAAGCTGCTCCATTGCTCGCTTCTTGGGCAGATCAAGAGACTTATTTGGATTCTGAAGCGGAATTTCTCCAGAATGTGGAAGATACGGATCAGAATATCGAGAGTTTCGTAGATCATTTGGAGCATGCTAGGGACTATCTTTACGAAGATGATATCGTAACAGACCCTTGGACACTAGACAGCCGCGATTTTACTGAGCAGAAAACAAGGTGGGGGGACCGAGGACGAAAAAGCGACGAGAGCGATGGAGATAGCGTTACCTCAATGGAGAGTATAGATTCCGAGGTTTCTCTTGAAGAGAACGAGACGCCTGAAGAAGGCTGGTGTCCTCTTTTTTCGATTTCTTCACTCGGACGATTCAGTCAATTGAGGTTTCCGGGAATACATCCAACTGCTACTGCACAAGTGATGGAATCACCTGCTCTACCGCCACGCAAACGCAGGCACAAGTCCTTCAGGAAATCAAGAAAGGAGAATGGAGGTACCGGAACGGAGGGAACAGGTCGTTCCTCCCACAGACATCATCGTAATTACAAATTCATACCCCAAAATTTTCACGAGGGTATGCGTTTCGTAGAATCGCCTCCACCACAGCCCGAAATCCGGCTCAGTCCCTCTGACCTTCAAAAACACAAGGAAGCACACAAATCTCCTAGACGTAAACGCCCATCCACCCTACCAGGAGATGAAGAATATTATCTTCGAATCATAGCCCTCCACCACCGACGATCCTACCAACACATGCGCTCCGTCATCGATAAGCTGCCCAAACCTCTCGGTCTCCGTACCAGGAAACGTGAGAGACGGGAGACCAGGAAGCGGGCGGGAGATACGTCGGTGAAGAGGTGGAGGGTTTACAATCGAAGCCCGCTTGCTGTTGAGATTCGGACTAGGAGGGTTGTACGGTGCGGGGTGATCTTTGAAATTATAGAGAGGTCTGTGGAGGAGGGGAGAGGACTTAAAGCGGATGATTGGAAAGATGCATTTAAACACTTGGGTATTAAGAGCTGGTAGTTTTAGGCAGGAGCTCGAGGCGACTGAATTAGCGAAGTGTTTTGAAGTTAAGCAAGGCGGGTTGGACATGGATAGCTGGTGTCCTGTTAGCGGTTGTATATCTTGTATAAGCGATTTGAGTATTGATTCGCCGGCAGGTAGCTGTAGATATTGCCCACGAATCAACTATTGTTTCTCATGATTTGATCTGCTCCTCGGCGTTATCTCGTACGTTGAGTGCTTCATCAATGAAGCTTCCATAATTCGAGTAGACGTGTTTCAGCTTGTCTTTTGAATCGAGCAAGTCGACCTTGGCATATAGCTCTGGGGACTTGGGAGCAATAGACGGAGGACCAGCTCTCTGCCATGGTCTCGACACAATGAAAGTATTCGTAGTTTCTTGAATAGTAGGTATTGTTGTCTCAAGAGCTCTAAGACAATCAGGGCCATCGGGTATTCTGCCGCGTGACAATGTCACATAATTTCGTATGACGTGACATCCCGTTGAGTCCTGTCAATGAGTTGTTCACTGAACTCGTTCAGCCCATCATTTGCCCACCTTGCGCGGTAAATTGCTGACACTACAATGATTTCCCATATGCTCATTGAGCAACAAGCTCTCAAAACCAGGTCAGACTCCAAGTCCCCACGCTTCTCAACTCCAGACGCAGAGAACTGATCACCAAAACCCCCAAACCCACATCTCAAAACAAACTCCCAAGCGCATCCATCTCCCTCTGAAACGCCGTCAACTCCGCCCTCGTAACCCTCAAACTAATCCAATTACTCATACTCAACGCCATATACTCATTCGGCCCCACGGGACTACTCCTCACCTCACTCTGCGAAACCCGCGCCAGGATCTCCCGGCCGCTGCACGTGAATACTGCGCGTGACGGTGAGGGCAAGGGGGAAAGATTGTTGGATTCTGTGAGAGCGGCGGAGAGGAGGGTGCTGCCCCGGGGGTTGGAGACGAAGGAGAGGGATTTCATGGACAGGATTGTGGTCCAGCGGAAGTTGGAGAGGGTGAATGAAGGGCCTAGTGGAGGTGGTGGGTGCGAGGGGGAGGGCGATGGGGTTGAGAAGGAGCTTTGAGGGAGGGCTGGGATTCGGGTTAGCTGGGGTTATTGTGTGAGTGGATGAGAGACAATAGACTTACGAAGGGTGAGGGTGAATTTGTTGGAGTAGAATACTGGGATTGCTTCGAGGTTGACTAGTTTGCAAGTTTGTAAGACGCTGAGGGATGGGTAGGGAGATGGTGGTTCGGTGCTTGGCTCCTCGTTGAGTTCGCGGGGGACGGCGATTGTTGAGGGATGGAGGAGGATGTTTTCGTATATCTGTAAACACATTAGCGTAGATCTGATGTATCAACACAGTAAATTGTATTGTAGCGCTAATGAAGAGGTAGTTGTCAAGTATGTTTGTCTCATGTTCACTCGTTCGCTAGCGTGTATGAGCTTAGACGACTGAATAGGCTCGCTAGGTGATTTGAGGATTGACAGTAAAATTAGACTCACCTTGACACGAATCTCTACGGGCAACTCCATGAAGGAGAATAGGCTTTTAGTCCCAATACTGGTACTTCTCTGCACCACGTCGCCGTCGTTCACTGTGGCCATGATGACCCACGGCACAAGCGGTGTGGCCTGTTGCAATCTCACTGAATTCCTAATGTCAAGTCGATTTGTTGAGAGGTCATGGTCGTATCGTAGAGACGAGTCCCAGAGACGAAGATTCGCGAGTGAGTGAGTGAGATCGTTATCAAGCCGAGGATGTGTTGCTGCATGTTGGTACTTGTTGGTACGTACAGTACCAAACTGCAGTGGGGTTTTCAGCCACAGTGTGGCTCTCGGTGGACAGAGAAAATGGCAGGCTAGTGTGTATTGTCCTATCGTCTTTTGTATAATATAGTATAATAGACTATTATATACCTTAGAGCTAATTAAAATACGATAATAGACGTGTAGTAAGTCTCTACTATTTTTATTAACCTCTCAAGTGTGCCACTTTTTATGTCCACCGGGGGTGTGGCTAGTACTGCCTACAGTGCTGTATGTACAACTTCTGCACGCATGGATACGATCTCAATGATTAACAACAGAAGCCCAGATAGATCTAGTCACGTCGAAGTAGATGTCTTAACTTCACTCCAGCCATGTGACTTCGACCTACTGTTCCAAGGTTCAATCACAAATTCACCCTCCACGTGATCCATATCCGGGCACCTGCAGACCCCCCGTGTGACTGGCGGGGCTTAGCTCAGCGGTGAATCAGCGCAACTTGCTACCTAGAAGAGGCGGGGATTCGTACAAAGACCCCCAACACCACACCTCCAGCCTCCTACAACACCTTCTCCCAGAACGCCCTCGCAACCAAACACATAACTCTCACAACTTCAAACAATCTCACATATACCAACCAACCGTCAATATGCGATCCAAGTTCAAGGACGAACACCCATACGAGAAGCGCAAGGCTGAAGCCGAACGCATCGTACGTACCACTCCTCCCTCCCATCCTATCCTGCATCCATCAACTAACCCCCCCGATAGCGACAAAAGTACTCCGACCGCATCCCCGTCATCTGCGAAAAGGTCGAGAAATCCGACATCGCGACCATCGACAAGAAGAAGTATCTCGTGCCGGCCGATCTCACCGTCGGACAGTTCGTCTACGTGATCCGCAAGCGCATCAAGCTGTCACCCGAGAAAGCCATCTTCATCTTCGTCGATGAGGTGCTTCCACCAACGGCAGCTCTGATGAGCTCGATCTACGAGGAACATAAGGATGAGGATGGGTATGTTTGCCCCTTTACTTTGCCTTCCACCTTTCGTGATGCGTGGAGTGGAAAAGCGGTGGCGGGGTATGGATATTAGGTAGACAGAAGGCTGACAAATGCTCGTGATACTAGATTCCTTTATATCTCCTACTCTGGCGAGAACACCTTTGGTTCCTTCGAGGAGGCTTCGTAAAGCTTCGACAATGATAAATACGACGACCTACATCTACGAACCTCGACTCCTATGTGATGTCTTCCCGGCGTTTTGGTCTTTATGGCGGCTTGCGAACGGAATCGGATCCCAGCGAACAACCCTCCTAAATCACCCAACATCCTCTGTGCAACAATAAATGGCAGTTTTTCTTTAATTGGTTCCTTGGGTCGGTGGGATACTGGGCTGGGCGGATCTGAGTATGTGGAGATAGCAAAGCCTTGGGCATTCAGGGTGGTACCAGTCGTTCGGACGATCAACTACAATCCTCAGTCACTCGGTCAATGCGAACTGAGACCGAACTGGAACTGAGCCACTTTTTGGTATCTTAAGCTTAGGAATACATACAATACGATGCTTTCTGCCAAATAGTGGAGATTACACTCAAGTGATTGAACGAATACTTGATTTGGCTCTCAAAACCTAAGTAGGTCTGCTAATGGTCTTTGACCATGCGATAGTTGTACACTTGGCAACCGCACCAAGACTCCTTTACACAATGCTTGACCGCCACAGCTAATACTATTAATCTGAGTGTCATACCCCACAACGTTTCTACGCTGCTGCAAACAATAAACCTGTCAACAGTCTCTTACTGCATCTTCCCGAATCCCTCTCCAATTGAAATTTTGTCCTTGCGTCGAATAGAGCCTCTTCTAATAGAACCGAAGATGCTGCTGAGCTTCTTCCGTACGCTTCTCTTTTTCGACAGACTTGCAGGGCACGTCTCAAATTTCATAGCGTCCTCCCTCAAAGTATCACTAGAATTTCGCGTTGTCCCTCGACTTCTCGACTTCTGGCAAGGCTTTATGAGTTCTACCTGATGGATGTTCGCGAGCTTTTCGGTGACCAGATCTGGTGTAGAAGTCACGACTGTCTTCAGAAAGATCTGTTCGGAAGCTGTTGAGCCTTCAGAAAGGATAGTGCTCATTGACGGTCGCTTTTGGGGCCGCACCTCGACCGTTTCTGTAGAGGCAGTGCTGAAATCCCCGCAAGCTATGGAGTCTTTCTTGTCACAATCCAAATAGATGGCTGAATCCCGCTGGGATGCTCCAGTCTCCGCTTCATTAGCGCTTCCTTCGATCACGGCCTCCGCAATTGGACTTTCCATCTCCAAACTTTTGGCAATATCTAATAGCTCTTGTGCAAATTTCCGAGCTTGTTCACTAACAGCTGTAGACGCAGCGGATACACTTCTGATAACTTCGTACCCTTCTGGAAACATGCTATCGCCAACGTCACGTGGGCCTTGTGCTTCGGCCTCCGAGTCTTTGACCGTACCGGCACCTCGCAGCGATGTGATATCCGGAGCACTAGAAGCTGTTGTGTATTGTCTAGAAAGAGTAGAGACATTCACATTTTTTGCTTCCAAACTCGCCGCATCCTCGTAACAATGCCAAGAAGCGTCCAGATAATCTTTGTAGTCGATGTGTTCATAATATGGTATTTTGTCTTTGGGATCTGCTTTGTTGTCGGTAGAGTTGAGGATCAGGGTCGAGGGATCTATCTGTGGAGTGCACTCCTCAATAGTGTGTTCATGAAAGGCACTACTGCGCCCAGGTACACGATGAAAAGATGTATTTCTGCAGAAGCATCGCCCACGATAGTTCTCGACGAAGGGATCTTCGCCGTGTTTTCTAGAACGATATATAGGAGCGGTGCGAATTATTGTGAATTTGTTAGCGACTAAGCAACCGCATTGCTTTGTCTCAGTTTCAAGGGCTGGATAGGTCGGAAGTGCTGTCTCATAGCATTCCTCAGACCGCGAATAACGAGAGATGGGGTATGATTCTTCGTCTTCCAATTGTCGAATGGACTGCTCTAGTCGTTTCATTTCTTGCAGCTTCGCTTGTAGAAACTGGAGCTTTTCTGCTTTCTCGGCTTTCAAATGCTCGACGCGCGATCCGCGGGATCTACCCTCAAATTGGGGTTCGTTGTCCGTTGTGATCCCTAGAAGAGATGACCTGTACGACTCATGGCGAGGTCTAAGCTTAAGACTGGCGATATATTCGTATCTGTCAACTAATGACATTGACTCCAGCGCTTGACGCTGTTCGGTAGTGAAAAACGACACTTCGCACGATTTGACGTAGGTCTCGATTTGCTTGTAATTTTGTATGAATACAAACTGCTCCGCTTCGTCCATAAATTCAAATTCGGCTAAGAAGTCCCCTTCTAATTCGCGAGGAGATATCCCCGCTTCCACTAGCATATTTTTTGCCTTGACCCATTTGCCTACAGTACGCCTAATGATCGCAGGGAGGTTGCGGCGAAGCCATTCTGGCTCGTTGCCCTCAAACGGGTAGACCAATGCCCCGAATTCCGGTTGCGTCAAGTTTGCTGGATGGAGAAAATGCTTCTCCAAGATGCGCACAGCGTTGTCCCATAGGATACCCTGTTGGTGCTTATACTGACTGTATACTACAGCCCAGTATTCGTCTTCCTGTGTGTCTGCCAAAGCCGAGTCCATAGAGAAAAATTCTTGTTCCGAGCTAGAGTTCTCGGCCGTGGGTGGATGAACAATAATCTCAGGACTCATGGGAGGGGTTATAGGCAAGCGCTTATCGAATGGACTGTCAGGGAGGACGACTTCTTCAGAACAGGCCTTATTCTCTGTCAACTTCTCAGACAATGCTTTTCCGACATCCATCGAGTGAGCATCCGGATCAGCAGGTAAGCTAGACGCAAGGTCTGGATGGTGGTTGGAGGGTGAAAAATTGGATTCTAATGGGGCGTCCGCAGTATTTGCGAGAGGTCGTAAGGTCTTCAAATCTTCTACAAAAGGGATGGACTTGACGTTTGCTGCAACTATTCTGTGGGATCATCAACAACGTTCACCAGCTGCAAAGACATGGCCACCTACAACTTAGACTTGACTCTTTTTGATAGGCCCCAAGTATTACCGGGTGAAGCAGAGCAATTTTCGGAGGATGGTTTGCAGGCTCGAGGAAGGGTGCTGGGACGGAGAGGATATTTGAGAATGGAGCCCTCATCTGAGGGGCTTCCCAATGGTACCTTGTAGCGTCGCCGACGTGGAGTATAGGTGGCTGATCTGACGGACGGATCGAACATCAATCGATGTTTCTCGCGATACTCGTGCCGTTCCTGGTCCTCTTGAGTCTGATCAGAAAGCAATTGCATCACTGATTGAGAATGAGTGAGAGTTCGAGACGGTAGACCCGACAGGCTTGGAAAACGAGCGTGGTCCTCTAGCATGCCAACTGCTCTATATCCTTCCATAATGAATAGTGCTGGCAATTGCCTGGGGACGATTGTAGTTTGTATAAAGAGTTGATAATCGTAATGAATACCACTAGCCAGTCTGCAGCAATGTCTGTGATCTTTGATGAATGGTGTTGGAGTATTTGAGAACGTCTTGGAGTTGGGCAAGAGCGTGATAGCTTCCAAGCTTCCCTCCCAGCCTGCTGAACCATGTCGAGAGAGCTCCTTCCCCAATTTACCCTAATTGTTCGACTCTGCTTTCCTCAAGCCAATTCTTCTACGAGGAAAGTAAGCAACGCACAGATCAGACGCAGCATCTCTTACCTCAACCCAGCATTGATTGTTGTCTCTGTAGAACGACCAAGCTCTTTCTCTTCGCGATTGATTCGGGTTACAGCAGCACCCAGCCCTATGAATGCGGCAAAGATTGGATCGCCCACCTTCGATATGAGGTGTGATGGAGAAGGCATCGTGGATAATCGGGGCTTATGACTGGGTAATCGCGGTTGTGAGAATTGTGTATTGTCTGTCTCTGTGTTTCAATGCGGCGGTCGTCGAATATATCTGACCTCGCTTCAACATGGTCCAAGCTCCCGTTGTTCGTACAGAAGTCCAGACTGTTGCCGTGACGAACAGAACAACCTGGAATTGTAATCTCTCTCGCAGCTTATGACGATTAAATTGTCTCTGTTTAGATTAAGTAGGTAGATAGGTGGATACTGAGGAGAGGAAATTGAAAAGGCTAAGTGTCTGCACAAGTCTATATAGGTGCGTGTGCTTTTACTCGTTAAGAGTCTATCGTCGTCTGTGGTAGCACACGGAGGGGACGGTGCTATAAAGATCACATGCAAGGTTTATAAAGTGGTATGCATCTAGAGTAGAGGAGGTCTGTCTCTATTTCCCGGGCTTAGCATCCCATGTACATTTACAAGTAATATATTACGAAGTTTCTTCCATATGTGTAACGCCGACACTTTTCTCAAAAACCCCAGCCCAACTACCCAGTACACCGTGCCGACATCGCGAAAATTGCTCTATTTTGACAGGACGTTGTCAAAAGCTGGAATTAGTGTCTGTGCGAGCCAAAAAGAGAAGACCAATTTAGGTCCAGTCATAAGAAGCTATTATGTTGTCAGAGATTGAAGCTCACAAAGAGTAACAAGTCCATACCTTTGGTACCAAGCCTTTGAAGAAACTGGTTATGCCCTCATTCTTCATCATGCTGCCAACAATCTTGAAGCCGCTTTCTGGATTCTCGAAATTCCTGTTCTGGATCCTGGTCTTGATAACATCCAGAGGCGCGGAGACTAATAGTGATGCAGATGCACCGGCGATCGAAGCAACAAAATTCTGCATCCAAGAAGCTTTGTTGTAGTCAGAAAGACCATAAAGATAACCTTTTGTGAATGCGGAGCCACCGAAAAGCTAGCATGGGTTAGAAAACAGTTCCGATATCATATCAAATAACATACTGCAAAAGATCCAGGTGCATTTCTTGCTGCTGTCCATCCCCAACCTCTGTATAGACCGAAACCCTCATCTCGGACAATTCTGACAACACCTCGTCCTCGGAATGCTTCTGGGTTTGTTTGTCGCTTAATCTTGAGGACATCTAACGGGAGGAGCACGATCTCTCCAATACCAATAATACTACACAATGTATCAGCCTTATGAGCCCACGCGATGCCCAACGGTTCTGCCTACCTTCCAGCGCACGAGCTCATCATAGCCTTTCCCGTTTTATCTCCGAAGGTGTTGGTAAACGTTTTGCCATGATTTGTCGCTAGGTAATCTCGCACAAAAGGTTGGCCTCCATACTTGTAGATTCGTTGAAGGACCTAGCCACGTTAATTTCAATTCCATCTAGGTTTCCCGCTACAATACACACCTTATACCCCGCTGCATATCCGAGTCCGGGGAATAAAGAAAAGAATTTCTTGCCAACTGGTGCAGCAGCCTTGTCCTTGAAAATGACGGCGTTCAATTGTGCAGTACCGACAATCTAATCCACGATCAGCAGATAGTCCAGTCTAGGATTTCATGATAGCGACAGGTGTGTTACCTTTCCATGATTGCTCATCAATCTCTTCGCAATAGTATCAACCTTCAATGGGTGAGCAGGGTTCTTATCGTTCGGGAATTGCATTGTAGCATACAGGATGGAAGACAGCCAATTCAGCAATACCGGCAGATCCTATTTCGATTGTCAGAGTTGCTCCCAGCATTTCCAATGGTCCAAATAGAAAGATTTGTACCTGAGCCTAGTAAACGTGCCAAAGTAGACTCTTTTTTGAACGAGCCCCCAGGAGACTGCCCAACAACTGCTGTAGGAGACATGACGGCGGATATGATACACGATTAGGAATCAATTGAAAAGAAGGTAGCGTCAACAGAGTAGCTGGAGTATGTCCCAACCGTCGAGGAATGATATTAATCAGAAAGAACGTTAAGGTTGGAAATATGGTAGCAATTCCTTCATCAAACTTCACTGATCAAAAAAAGTCTCCATGCGCGTGCATGGTTGCGTCGAAAATCTGCGGGTGTGGTCCGAGCTTCGGCGCAAATCTGCACGAGAAGCTATCCTAGCTTGCCTCCCGGTGGATATAAAAAGTGGCACACTTGGGAAGTTAACCAAGACAGCAGAGACTTACTACACGTCTATTAACGTGTTTAGGGCTTATGATCGTATTTTACTTAGCTCTAAGGCATATAATAGTCTAGTATACTATATTATACGAAAGACGATAGAATAATATATACTAGCCGACCATTTTCTCTGTCCACGGCGTGCTTGCTCAAGTAGCTATTTGTTGTTGGTTTTCTGTCACTCATACTTGTGTTTATGATCCATGATCTTGTCGTGGTCTTCTTAGAGTCTTGAGATCAAGCAAGCTAGCAATATTTTTGCTACTACTCTACATGAATTTTATGGTCTTTGTTGAACTTGATTTAAAGGCCTGCTGCATCCCTTAATCTATGGAGACTGAACATGGGATGAGGAGAGGAGGACCTGTATTCACAGTAGACGAAATCTCAATAATCCAAGATTATGTTCTCTGTTTATCATCAAGGCGCTCAAATGACCTCGGGAACATCAGGCAAATGAACACCAAGCAACTCTATGGTATCACACATAAGGTTTCCGTGAGACAGGATGACGCAAGTCCACCGCTGCTCTTCATAACGCCATTGCCAAAGATGCCGCATTCAAATACGCCAGCCCATGTAAATGCTCGCAGAAATCCCGCCATATATCGTATCAAAGGCCCCACGCCTATTTTGTGCAAATCTGCTAATAATCCCGGAATACGCCTACCAATTCGTCCAACCTGTCCACCTGACCTATCAACATCGCCTCCTTGCTTTGAAATTTTCGGAGCTGTTTTAGTTGATGTTCGTCCAAGTACTCTTCTGGATCAACGTGCCGTAGGTCGGATCGCTCAATAAGCTCTAGTACTGATTGCGCTCCGCGTCGTTCTACGGCAAGTCTCTGAAGTAGTCGGGTCATTGTTTTGTAGATCTTGTCTACCAACACCTGTGTCACCCGCACAGGATCATACCACCAGAGGAAGGGCGTTCGAGCGTTACCGGAAGTGCGGTTGTTGGGGTCCTTGGGTACTTCTTGGATCTCGACCATACCGGCCAGCTGCATTTCCGCTAATTTGGTGCGGACATCTTTTTGTTTCATTAGAGCCAACTTTTCTATGGATTTCTCGTCAATCTTCCCCAGCTTCTTCATTATTCGGATCATGCGGTGACCTTTGTCGCCGAAACTCTCTAGCAGCAATTGATCCAGCTCGGAATCTTGAATGTAGTCGATGATCCTCCTGAAATCGACCGTATATACCCCTGCTCCGCCCAAGCCAGCTTTGACGACGAATTGACAGTCGTTAGTCGCTAACAGCTCGATATGGTTCTTCACTTCTCGAATGCGATTTGCCCTTTCTTCCGGCCCGTCTAATCGTTCGGATGGATCCTCCTGAAAAGTCACCTTTTGTCGCTTAGGTGTTTTAACAGGTGTTGGGGCAAATATATCAGCATCTTCTTCTTCTGATTCTGGATCTTCTTCGGCAACGTGTCCATTCCCATTTACTCCGTTCTCTTCGTGTAATATTCCGTTGGATGCTGCTGCGGTTCTTGCGGCGCTACCATTCTTTTTGCTGTGGCTCGACCTTTCCGTCTTCGATTTGTCGTGGCGAGTTGAAGAGGTTTTGCCAATACCAAACCCTGGGTCAATATTCTTGTCTAGTGCTGAAACAATCTTCTCAATGCTGAACTGTGGCCCTTCCTTCATATTGTCGGCGTCCTGGTCTCGCTCACATCGTGAGATTTTTGGCTCCATGAGCGTGAGGAGCTGGGCATAGATCTGAGATGTTGTCTTTCCAATCTTGTGCCTCACCACCTGGACCAGTTGCGCATTTCGGAGTAGAACCGTGCATTTCTCATAATTAATGCGTATTACTAGATTTGGCTTGTAGACAGTCAGCATGAGCGCTTTCACTTTTCTCTGTTAGGGTCAAACGCACATCAAGAGTACCACCATCGTCCTCATATTCGTGATCACCACTAGCTGCCCCTTGGGACAATCGTCGTCTCTTGCTGCTTCCACCCGCTCCATTTGAATGCTCACCATTGAATGGCCTCTTCTTTGAAACAGGAGGCCTCCATTCAGCGCCTTGAACTCTGGACTCATATTGTTCTCTGGAAAGCCGTGTTTTCAACTCAGCCTTCTGTTTTGCCGTCTTAATGCTTCCTCCAGCCTGTTCTCGAATTAAGGTCCTCTCGAGCTGGTCGTGTATATCTAGGGGGCTTCTGAACGAGTTCTCGACAACTCGCTCAATCAAGCCCGCGTCAAACAGCCGTATCAACGATGTGTGCACTTGGCCTGAGGTAGCTGTCTTGACCAAAGAATGTCCATTGATGACCGGATCAGGGACGACACCATTCATCGGAGCGTCTCCATTACCGTCTTCATCTGTGGCCTCCTCTCTCTGCTTAGCCAGAGCTTCCTCCATGGCAAGCTTCGCTAGCCTTGACTGCTCTGCCTTTTGCGCCTTGTACGCCTCAACAAGATCAGAGACTTTGGTATGTCCTAAAAGCAACAAGTTGTGAACTAAATCTTTTGCCAAGTCTCCATGATTGACTTCTACAAATTCCATAATCTTTCCGGACCGTACCAAGGCGTATGCAGTTTCGTGGTTCGCTTCGTAATGGGTCAAGCTAGTATCAGGATCGGTATGGTGGTATAGGAGGTTTTGCTGAACAAGGACGACGAGACCGTGACGAGTTTGCTTGGGGGTAAGACGTGTATGCCGCGATAATGCGGGGACTGTCAATCGTCCTCTGCGTAGTAGGATCGTGAAGATGCGCTGCGTCCAAAAAAGTTAGAATTGACCAATCCGATCTAAGTCACTTAGCTTCTATCAGTGCATGATGTATTTTTCGAGATGGTGATGCTTTTGCAAGTATCATGTAAGATTGATCACATACGGAAGCTAGTTCTCCATAGGTTTCGTGGACAAGAAGAGCGCATAGCTCGACCGCATATTGGGACTATTTCAAGGTTAGTAGCTGTAGCTGTATCGATTGACTCAACGGGCGATCAGATTCGTGAGACAGGAATACTCACTCGAGACATTTTACAGCTACTAGAGACTATTGCGAGACCTCTAGAGCTTCCACAGATACTACCGGTGCGTCATTTGAGGTTGGGAATGGTTGCGATCAGGAAGTCTTCGAGCAGAAAAATAATCTTGGTGGGGAACAATCTTGTCCGTGATGGAACTGAGGCGGGGAGAAAAAGTCGCTTGTTAGCGCAGCGACCAACCGGTTGTTTTGAGCCCCCGGAGGGCCCCTGCAGAACCGTCCCGAATTCTTCCCAAGCTTCAACGACCTCACAATTCAAGATTTCAAGACCGCTCAATCGCACCTCTCTTCCGAATAATGATCTCGCGGTCGGCGATTGGACGAAATACGCAGCTTGCCCTTCGCAGGCAATGCTGCGTTCAGCCGACAAACCGACGCGGCCTAGCTGCTGTTTCCACTGGCTCGACCTCCTTCTCCTATGAGTCTGCGGATGTCGGCGGTGTAAAGACTGCAAGTAGAGATGTTGCAGGTCCAACTACGAAGCTTGCCGTGGTGGCGAAGGCCGGCACCAGATATGAGTCAGAGCCTGGACTCACTGTTGGATTGGAGGGATTCGCATTCAAGGTATACAAGAGATTTGGCGGAGAGTTGCAGATTCGATTTATATCAGCGAGACTGACGTTTCTACTTCCCCCAGAACACCTTCAAACGATCCGCTCTTCGAATTACAAGAGAATCGGAGCTCCTTGGAGGTCAATTGAACGCCTACCACACAAGAGAGTCCCTGGTAATAGAAGCCAAATTTCTCCGAGAGGATCTTCCATATTTCACCGAATTGCTTGGGGAAATCATCTCGCAGACTAAGTACACTGGTCAGTCAGAGATGAATAGACTGAAACTTGAAACCGGTGCTAACGGAAGCAACTTCAGCACACCAATACCACGAGGAGATCGAGGGGATCATTAAGCTAGCCCAGAAGAAGCTCCTAGGGAGTGTTTCTGAACTTGCCCTCAACTCAGCACACGGGGTCGCTTTCCACAAAGGTCTAGGAACTCCATTATACCCATCTTCTTCGACTCCTCTCAACAAATACGTCAACGAGGAGACAATTGCCGCATTCTCTCAGAGCGCCTACTCGAAACCAAATCTTGCCGTTGTTGCTAATGGTGCTAGCCAGGCTGAACTGTCGAAATGGGTTGGTGAATTCTTTGGGGAAGTTCCATCGGGATCGAGCGCCTTGTCAAGCGAGCCAACAAAATACTACGGTGGAGAGGAGCGTATCGCCCATGGCTCCGGCAACTCGATGGTTATTGCCTTCCCAGGATCCAGCTCGTTCACATCCGGAAGCTCGTACAAGCCAGAAATAGCCGTCCTTGCCGCTCTCCTTGGAGGAAAATCAAGCATCAAATGGTCCCCTGGATTCTCTCTTCTCTCTAAAGCTGCCTCGTCCTTCCCTGGCGCTAGCGCTTCCACAACTCACTATTCCTACTCCGATGCTGGTCTGTTGTCTATCCAATTCAGCGGTTCCGCGAGCGCGATCAGCAGTGCTTCTAAGGAGGCTATCAAGTCGCTCAAGAGTATCTCGGAAGGCTCCATCAGCAAGGAGGATTTTACCAAGGCAGTTGCTGCTGCAAAATACCGCGCGTTGGAAGAGGGACAGAATATTGAAGCTGGCCTCGTGGCAACTGGTGCCGGTCTTGTACACGGTGGGCAGCCATTCCAGATCGATCAAGTCGGCAAGAGTGTGGAGGCCGTGAGCGTGGAGAAACTAAAATCTGTATGTCTTCTTATATTCCTTTTGGATTACTTGCCTCAACTGACCTTCCGCGCAGGCTGCCAAATCGTTATTGGAGGGCAAGGCAACAGTCTCAGCTGTTGGAGACCTATATGTTCTACCTTTCGCAGAGGAAATTGGGCTAAACGTATAGTTCACTGGGAATGCTGGAGAAGATCGGTTGGGTTGTATCAACAGCTCTTAGAGTGTACTGTAGATATGAAAGCTTTTTATGTTCATGTCCCTGTCGTATAAGCGTTCGTAGCGCCGTAGGAGCGAGTACTCCAAGTCTATAACATCTACCGTCGTATAACTTTCCCATGAGGGAGGTTATGAGCTTAATTTGAAAATGATCTCAGAGATACCTAGGTAGGCCAGGATTTCCATTAAGCACGTGAGGTTCATAATTACCTACTAAGTAGGCACTTCCAAGGCTAAGTATGTAAGGTAAGCTCTCCGGGCCCGAGGTCTCGTCCGGTCTAGCTCCGCTGCTCCGTTTGGAGCTCGAGCTTCCCCGAGGCCGAATTTTGGCCTAAGGCCTTAATTGTCCACGGAACCTCAATTTCTGAGCTCTGCTTGACAGCTGCCTCCAACAGTCACATCAACAATTGAACTCGACCCTCCAAACCGTACTTCACAATGGCGTTTGCATGGAAAGCTTCAGGTCTCACGTATGTCGCAGTATCCTTCACTTTGTCAATAGCCTGCCTAGTTCTCGCCGACTACCCAGACTAATAAAATCTCCTTGTAGCTACAACAAATACCTCTCCGTTGCCGCGCGGGTCGTCCGACGAAGTTTGAAAGATGATAAGAGATTGGCAGCAGAGCGTAGAGGAGAGATGGAGCTGAGATTTGCCAAGTGGAACGTGAGTGTAGTCGTCAATAGCTTTACTAGTATCGCATAGAGAGATTTAACTGACGTGGAACTCATGGGTTAGAACGGCAAGCAAGGCGAAATGAAGAATCTTGCAGATGCGAATGCTGCTGCTGCGACTGAGACGACATCGTAAACAAGGAGACCACGTTGGGTGATGTAGATGGGCGATAGGATGCGCACGGGGCGGGAGCGAGGGACAACATTGTACATTGTATCGTTGGTAACTGAGAAGAGTCGAATCCAAGAATTTGCACCAATCGGTCTAAGAAAATCGAATATTTCTGAACTCTCTCCAGTTTAACGGTGGCTAGTCCCCCTCGATCTGTCCCATCTTGTCATCTATTCAAGGGCAGGTATTCAACCCTGAATCGCCCTTGGACCCTCCCGTGCTCTCTCTAGTCCATTGCTTTCCTGGACATTTCTGCTTGTGGGACATTACTAGCAATGATTACCAAGATAAAAAGCTCCAAAATCTAACATCGAAGCGTAGTCCTCATCTGCTAGCTTAGGTATACCTCGATTGTAGCTCGCAATATACTAGCAATGTAGTGGGGTACGGTATTGTCAACCCTCAAGAAATGAATGCTGCTTTTGAGACGCTTTATCAATGTGAATCATGATTGTACGTTATCCATCTGGCCTTTCTAATTTGTCTCCCAAACTGTTGTGTTGAAGCGCCCCTACCCGATTTTGTTTCTTTACCAAGCGAGAACATACGAGTCTCCATGTCATCAAGAATTTTTGGTTCAACCCAACCACCGACGGAAGAAACCACCCCTGCCCAACCATGCATTCCGATGCTAATGGACCGGTGGAAACTCATCTTGCCAAACGTGAGTCGATATATCAAGATCGCCGATCCAGCTAATCTAACTCAATTACCCAGAAGTAGAGGACCTCAAGGTCGACGACGATGGTCACGGCCCTAGCAACCCATCTGCGGCAGCTTTTGCGGCATGGAATGCCGAACCACCTCCGACTCCAAAGTTGAAGAGCAATGGAATTGTTGCTACGGACATCACAGAGGCCTTCATGAGCGCTGCTCGACGTATTCTGCCTCCGATGATTCTTTCTTTGATCACGTGCTGATATCAAAGCAGAACTCGAAATTGGGCAGCTTGTCAAAGATCCTCACTTCACTCTCTTCGAGTCTGTCGGGGCTTTAGAGGTATCTGCGAAAGTTTCTGTAGAATGTGTTCTAAGCTGAAAGAAGTAGATCATGGACCCGAAAATGGATAGCGGATATCTGGAGCCTGGCGAAACTATGGACGACGATTACAACCTCGAACAACCTTTACTTCCAGAAGAGATCATAGGTATTATTGATCAATTAATATGTCACGAAGTATGTCTTGTCTTCGTGGCTTTCGAAAATCGAGCTGACTCAGTCGCAGATGGCCTGGCACATGGGTCATCCACTTGGTCAAACAATTTTTACTAGCTTATACATTGACCGGCTATTAGACCCATGTCCCACCCAGATTAATGAGACATATTTCGACCGAAGTGAAAGCTGCTCTGATGAATCATTGGGGTTCCAGATCCTTCGGGCATATTGTCTTGGGCTCATCAAAACATGCTCTTATGTCAATGAACGAGTAAAAGCCGAGCATTACTACGAGGTATTCTGATCAGCTAGCTATGGGAAGAATCTTTGCTGATGTAATCACCAGGAGGAAGATTTTGTTACTCATACTTTTAATAGAAGCCTGCTCGAGAATATCGACATCGACGACATTCTGCAGCTGCTTCTCGATACAACAGCTCGATTATCTACCAGCACAGATTACCCAGATGAAATGAAACGTGCTCTGAAAAATCGTTTAGAGTTTCGAGAGACGTTCCTTAAAACGGTTGAAGAAGCAGATACAAGAACTTCCATGGAGAATATCAAAGAGCATTGGCATAAGCTTCAAATCCTGCTTCCAGGTCTTAAATCATCCGCCAACTTGGCAAAGCCAGTTCTAGATTCATTCAGTGTCAAGTTGCATCGCAAGTTAGCAAGCACAGTTCCGCCTCGTCCTATTGTGAATCTCAGTTGGAACATTGCATACGATCACTTGGAGGCACTATGCCGGGATGGATCAGTGGCATGTGAAGTTTTGAGATACTATGATTCCCACAGCCTCATGGTAAGTTGGACTCTTTCTACCAGTCTTCGAACTGTCACTAAAATTACAGACATTTGTATCCTTTTTCCAGGCGCGGAAACCACAACCTTCGACATATATCCGTACCCTCTTTCAGCATTATCTCTTTGGGGATATGATCTTTCTAGGAACCATGTCCATCCGACAAGTTCTCGACGATGACCTCGGAAGTACTGTACTACCAGCACACAAACTTCTTGATCGCCGAAATGATGAAGTGGAATTACCAACTGATCCTCGTTTTAACATGGCAAACCAAATGGAGGTCTTTCGTTCCCGGGCCGCCACATCATATCTGGACATCCTCCGAACGATCTGCCAAAACAGATGCCGTATTCGTCGAACACTATGTAGATTAGTCGCGGACTGGGAGGTTCTGCAGCTCGATTCTGAGGAGTTGGACATGAACCTTCGCGAATTTACTAAGGAGCAACCAATCCGAGACCGAGAAATCTCAAACGATCCTATTTATTCATTTCCATTATCATCCTGGGCATATTTTTACAAGCTCCGTCAAATGGAGTGGCTTGTTCAGATGGGGTTTGAGCTCGAGGTCTATCAAGCTGATGAACTCGCAACTATGTACTGGTATCTGCAGTATCTCGCTAAAACAAGGTCCCACCATCTTGAACGAATCAGAGGTTTCAACGTCAAGGATTTGAATGAATCTCGCCGCAAACCTGGGTTCTCTGCAGACGAACAGACCCAATACCTAAACGCCTTGACTTTCATCAACTACTCAACAATGGAGGCTGCCGCAACTTATGGCTTGGCAGACTCGCTATCATGTCTGTTCACAGTGCTTAGTCGTCTATCTCTAATCCATATACCACCACGGCCATACAGTAATGACCAACAACGCTATGACGTCCGCATGAAGCCATTCCAGCTCATTGGCCTCCCAGAGCTCATCCCTCACGACGAGCTCGTCACGATAGTATCACAGCGAGAAGAGACATCGATGAACCTTCTCAAATACGCCGCCGAAGCCGCCATAGCGGCCAAGAAAGGCTTCGAGGTTATCAGTAAACTCAGCGCAAAAGACGCTTACTGCCAAGGATCATACGACAGCTGGCTGAAGAATGTAAAGGATTGCTTGAAAACTTGCATTTTCACAGGCATCACAATTGCCGCGGTGAAGAAAGCCATAGAAAATATGCCAAAAGACGGGGAAATTAAGATTAAGGTTGAGATCCCGCCTACTGGAAAGGGGTATCACGATTGGTGGATTGTGCCAAAGATTATACCTGTTGCTTGACGGTATCACGATTGGTGGATTGTGCCAAAGATTATACCTGTTGCTTGACCGCATTAGAGGGAGGACAAACACATCCGCTGATGTCAATATAGATTAGACAAAGTCACCAAGTATATCCTAATGCCAACTCTAACAAATTGACAATAGAGCTGCAAAAATATAAGGTCCCAAATCTATGACAATTTTTGGAGCTCCTCGCTAACCATACTAAAAAGGTTCGAAAAATTCGCTGGCCCACTTTCACAATCCAGCCACTAAGTATTTTGCTGCCACTTTTCCGACTCTCAAATATGTTCCTGTGATAGGATCCTCTAGTTCCCGGCAAATTTTGTTCCTATATAGAGAAGTAGACGTACTGAATGTGGTGTCAGCTGCCAAGTAGTGTTAAGAAGAGGTGGATTGCAACGACATCCTCATCAGTATTTGTTGTTCTGCCAGTTTTCCCAAGCCTCAAACGCACCCTAGAGTAGCATATTTGCTAACCAAGTACCTCATCAAGGCTTGACAAAGTCACTAAATGTCGACATTTGACCTATGTAGGTGCGAGACTTGTGGTTCCATCACTAAAGCGAACTTGAAATTGCTAGAGATATAGCGTATGCTGGGAAGCGATTCAGAGTGCCAAAGTTAAACCAAGCTTTGTCTGTGGATATGGAAGAAAGAAACAGTGAATATTAATTGCAAAAGTTACAAACAAGTGTGATGTCTGTAACGTCCTGCGAGATGCAATGGGTACTGTGTGCAAATCGATGACCTCAGAGTCGAGGAGGTCCCAAATGTGGTTGAGATACCTCTTTCTAGATATGTCACTGGAGTATCAGGAAATGGAGATTGTTTTATACCGGAGTAATGGCACTGGAGCTTCACCAAGGGTAGAAAAAAGGAACGATGGCGGAAATGAGACCTTCCGAAGTGTGGTAGCACAAATTTTCGTTGATGCTTGTTACCGTTTATCGCTGTGGTCGCTATCCCATGACTCGAGTAGACTGAAATCACCAAAGAAATGTAAGGCTTCTGTTATGTCTCGATATACTGCTAACTTCCCATATTATTTGCACGAGGTATACCTCATGGCCCTTGGGCCCAACGAGAACATGTTCCTCGGGCGCACCCTGGCCAATTTCTGACCTCGAGCAGTCTTTTCGCTAGATTTGTAGCCTCGATGAATACCAAAGAAGGTAGGAATGTATCCGCGTCGGACTGCCTCCCAAAAAGTGGGGCCATATCCAAATCATCAACGATTCACCATCACGCACCCGAGTGTTATAATTTTCGATAACCACATTGCCTTCACCAATAAGATGTCCGTAGCAGCGCAAGCTTATAGCAGCATTTAGTCTAGTTCATCGTGACAAGTCCGTGGCAGCGCAAGCTTATAGCAGCAGGAAGTCCAGTTCTAAGGTCACATAAGTAAACCACCTTAACCGGAGGGTTTCTTAGCTTCCCTCCGGGGTTGTTTCTTTTGCATTTTTTTCTTGGTAAAGTGATTTAATCGCAGTTGTTTTCAAAGCATAATTTTTGGGTTGTTTACTTGCAAATTTTGAAGGTGAGACGGACAGTTTTGGAACGCGTTTTCAAAACAAAGAATAAGCGAGGCAGGTCCCGATGGTAAGGTCGGCAACAAATGGATTATTTTGTCCCGATGGCCCGATCCGCAGAGGAACGTCTGGCATAGTTCAATCGGCATAATACTTGCGTAATCAACAATGCCCTCGGAGCACTCCTTTCAACTGGTGACTGGAGAAACGAGCAGGAGATCTAGCAAAGTCAGTCGGTAGCACTCGAGTCTTGGTAACAGAATATCTCAAGAACGTTCGAACAATAAGAGGCTGCTGCGGTCAGGAAATACTCTGAGACATATCACCTGGTGTTTTGCGTGCAGTGAGGACATCGTCTAGTAATGTACAAGATCAATTGGATTTTACTGCCACGAGATGAAGTTGCCTACACAGAGATCGCGGCATCAACGTCTGACCTGAAGTAGTAATACAAAGAAGTCGCACTCCATCTTATCATCGTATCTTCAACAGTTTCGACATGGACAGATAAGGTATCTTTCCACCCTGCACCCGACCCCCCGCCACTTCCCCGGACCCCCAGAAATTTATATTGAAAAGGATTTGGCGAACGCGATCACTCCTGAGACCAGATCATGCCTTTATTTATTGTAGAATTCTCAACAGTAGGGCTGAGCCGTAACCGCAAACCAGCACTGATTCAGAGTATCTTGTACCCTAGGTACGTTGTGATAATCCTCGGCTGCTTGCTCGTGTAAGGACATAGGATCTTTATTCATCGGAGGCCACTGTTTCGCTTCAAGAACAAGTTCTATGATCGAATCAAGATCTCACGAATGGTCAACACTAGTACAAAGGGCTCGTGATGGCCTCGACCTCGTGTACCGATGTCTCAACTCTTTAGTCATTCCACTCCATTCTCCGAGGCCTTTGGAGACTTTCACTGTCTGTTATTTTCTCTTCTATCGAGATGATAGAGCTAATCTCGATCTCGACATATTTGAACATAATGGAAGGACGCGCTACGAGACTTGGTGAATACGTAGCGAGAAATTATAGAAGCTTTTATCCCTCTTCAATCTAACTTCTTACTCCAATAATTTGAGACCAAAATCTGTGAAGCTTGTAAAAGGAAATCGAGAACATGTCCCGGACTTGCAATGTTGTTATTGACAAGGGTGTTTGAGCAAGGTCGCTTGATGTAGCAAAACTAGAGAAAGCACGAGGATACGGTGCTCTTCGCACAATACTGACAACACCAGTGGAAGTCAAATCCGCTAAGATTTTGGAGCGTCTGAAACTGACAGAGTCAAGAGTCAGAATCCAGGGCGAAGATATTCAAAATATGAGAGGCTGTTGCTGGTCTGGGCGAGGTGGACAAACTGCACGTCGTTGATAAACTGGGTCGAGGGGGTCTGACGTGCCGAAGCTTAATCATCGGGCTAACTAAAAGCATTTCACCCGACTATTGCAGGAGATGAGTGAACACTTCATGTCTGGTCTGTAATTTAATTTTTAGATAATGGAAGATTCTAGCATATGGCTAATTTGTGGTTTTGGCGTGTAGAGTCTATTATTTGATAGTGAAGACGTCGTGACACTTCTGCCTTCGAGCCAAAGGACGACAACGGAGGACCGGCATAGACATATTCGGGTAAGATGATTGTCCAGAGACGCTAGGAGAACATTAATTTAGACACTGCACGAAACCATTCTTGTTTGTTTGCGTTACAACTTACAAAGCAGAGCGAAGTGGTTTAATGATTAATCATCGAACTACCGAGGGACAGCGAGGGATTAGTCGAGCTTGCTTAGTGCGACCTAGAAGCAAAAAGGGACGACTCATGATATAGTTTATTCCACAATCGATAAGGAGTCGTCCCATTTCATGCCAGATATCGATTGGAAAACGGTATACGGCAGGAGGCGCCTATAAAGATAACCTGCACCCCCTCAAAAGGTAACTTCGTTAGTACATCAATTCCATCACATCTTAAGACCCAACCAATTTCAACTCAAAACATCTCAACATCTTCAGAATGTCTACACCACCATCCGACTACTTGATTCGCAAATCCACTTTCACCAAAGTCACTTACCAAGATATTTATCCTAAGATCGACCCCACAGCTCCAGGAAATAGCCAGAAGGGAAAGGTGATTGTGATCACCGGCGCTGGCAAGGGAATCGGACGCCATGTAAGAATGACGGTTCCGGATTGCTCAAAGCACAAGTCCGCTAATATATTCGAAAGGCATATGCAAAATCTTTTGCTAGAGCAGGAGCTAAAGCTATTGTAATCACCGCTCGCTCAACTTCGGTACTCGAAGAGGTTAAAAAGGAGCTTCTAGAGATCAACAAAGATCTAGAAGTCCTCCCTGTACTTGTAGACGTCACAGATCAGAAGACCATCGATGCTCTTTGGGCAACAGTCAAAAGTACTTACGGAAAGGCTGATGTGTTGATCAACAACGCTGGTTGTCTGAACGTGGGCATGATTGCTGATATTCCAGCTGAGTCTTGGTGGCAAGACTTCGTAAGTGATTGACCTTCTCAATAAGCCTGACAAATACTCACACCTAGTAGGAAGTAAATGTTAAGGGAGCCTTCGCGGTTTCTCAAGGATACTTGAGACTTCTCGGAAAGGAGGACAAAGGAGCCATCATCAGTGTCTCTAGTGCTATAGCAGTCACCCTGATGCCAGCCGCCTCCAGCTATTCGCTGTCAAAGCTAGCGCTACTCCAACTGCACAAACTCATCGGCCTTGAGTATCCCAACGTGTTTGCCATCGGGATCCACCCAGGAATTTTGATGACCGACATCATCGTTGAACAACTGATACCTTTCGCTAAGGACACCTTTGAGTTGGCTGGTGGTGTTGCAGTTTGGCTCGCAACTGACGAGGCAGCTTTCTTGAGCGGACGATACATGTCTTCCAATTGGAGCGTTGATGAATTACTCGAGCGGAAAGAGGAGATCGTCTCTCAAGGCAAGCTTTTGGTTGGCATCAAGGGTGACTTCGGAGAGGAGCAATTTGCGTAGAGAATGGGTAGTTTAGATCTCGCAAAAGATGCGGAAGCGGAACAGAATGACCGGGTTTAAGCCTAGTAATGTTTCCGAACTTGTCAAGTAGACAGTCTTCGCTCGACGTTCATCGCAGAAATTTCAAGAGAGAGATTACCATGACTCGATAGGGGGTGGAAACCTTTAGCTTAGCTACAAATTATGTCCTCAACCTACACTCCATCAATAGATTGTTTAGTTCGCACTCCCAATTGATTGGAGTGGTACCTCGCACTTTCGTCCACTGCCTCATGATACCGGTTTGGGGCGAATACAAGAACTACAATTCTCTACTGTTGCGCCAGATCAGTAATCGTTCCCGAGCGCTCTATGACAGGTGCCAAGAAATACCAGCAAAGCCTCTGCCTTAATTATCACGTCAGCATTCGTGTAAATGAAGTCGAGAGTCAACAGGTGCGAAATATTTGGGTACCTGTAAATGGCGCAAGCATCAGAAGGTTGGGAGTTGTACGCGTTACGAGAGGTGAGGTCGGCGGTTCTCGCTTATCTAGCATATCTTGGACCCACTATTTCGAGTTACCTTTCTTATTTGTTCACATGGCTTAAATAACATGTATGTATTCCAAAAAGTAATCTATATACTACAAATGATACCTGCCATATTCTCGTTTGGAAGACAACGTGTTTGTTCACCAAAAGCCTCCCAACCACCGTGAAACAACGCCGCTCATGCCCAAAAACTACTACCAAAAGTCTCCAGTCCCATCCTCGATAAGTTTTGATACATCCCAAATATGAAAATGTCGAAGCTCATTGTCCTTTTGATTTCCACAATGTAAGCTCAATGACTCTCTCTTAGCCTAGGCGAGTGCCTTAGCCGGCATCTTTTTTCTAAGCTTCACTGTCTGCTCGTAGAGCACATCTTTGAAGGCAAACAGAAAAGCGGCAGTGAGCACACTTTGAGTGACTTTAGTTCCAATACCTGCTGCTGTTAGTCAATTTCACTTTGGCATCATCTCGAGGTACTTACCCTTGTAGAAGCCTGTGTATCCTTCCTCCTTGGCGATTCTTCTCATGCCATCAAACATATTCTCCTTTCCACCGTCCCTTCCGGCGACGTGCATGCGACTCTTGACCGTGATATAAGGGTAAGTGATGCTAGTGGCGAACAGCTTGCCTAAAGCACCAAGCAAGAATGCAACGGTGGGGGTAATTCTCCGTCTCTTCTCTAAGGTATTCTTTAATTGCTCGAAGATGGTGTATTGCAGAATTGGGTTGATGACCAGCACCAGCGCTGGTACCACACCAGAAAATAGAGCTTGTGGCCCTTCCTCCCTGATCAGCGCCAAAAGAGTACCCACGGTTGTAGGGGCCTTTGGTGCTTTGGCCCCGGGAAGCAAACTCTCCTCAGTCTCCTTGTTCTTCTTTCTTGTGGTCATGCGGGTATTCACGACCCAGATAGGGTTGGTCAACAAGACGGTTGCGGATCCCGCAATAGCTCCAGCGATCATGCTCTCAACGGTTGTCAACTTCTTATTTGCTCTGCCAGCTGTCAAGGCAGCTTTCTCGAACCCGGAGCGGGTCCATTCGTACCAGTAGTAGTAAACGAAATTGGTGACGCTGATACCGAAGAGCGCGGAATCAAGACCAGCATATAGACCTGTAACTCCCTCTCGTGCGATGATATGTCGAACGGCCTCAAGAAAGTTGGAGGACGCCCTTTTGGACTCGACTTGTGCACGGGTGGAGAGAGTTATGAGGGGATAGCTATAAGACCAGTCAGTGAAGATTTCCCAGAAATCTATCGAGTTTCTCATACGTGAGCGCCATAGACAAGATGCCCCCTCCTGCCCCACTCAGAGCGTGGGCAACATTGTCAGATTGCTGGGCTGCTGTAGTCGTTGGAGCCATTGTGATATTGGTGATTTAGGAAACAGAAATTTGGTGATATTGTGCTAGAAAATAACTCTGAGAAGCGATGGACACTAATGAAGTAGAAACCTGCAGTAATTGCATGAAAATCCCCATGCGCATTTCCGAGCCATGATGTGTCTGCCGAGGTTGCCCTTCGGCGCCTGTGAAGGCACATTCCCCACATCTCCAGACTTCGGGTCGGTGAATAGTATTGCCGCTTCCGTTGCCAAGCACTCTATTATTAGTCGCGATTAATAAGGAAATATCTTCACTTGACCATCTTTCTTGAACGTTAACACCATCAATTAGCCATCATTATCCTCACCTCGCGACTCACTCACGATTGCCGACGACGACAGCAAATGTTTCTTCAATTGTATATATATATCTGATTTCCTCTTGCTTCGGCGTGCCCTCTTTCTCAGGCTAGAACGTATATGGTTGCTCTCTGGTGGTTTCTGCTCTCGCTCTTCACTTTTCCAGTAATTATATTCTCCAAATTTCAAGCGTGCAATTGGTCTGACATCTACCTATTTGTTGATCTCTTTTACAAGTATTTTTTTGGAACCTACGTCCGCATGGCTTTGCAACTTAGTTTTCACCATGCCTGTCGACTTGCAATTTCCAACCGGCGTTCCTGAAGCAGAGAAACAGCGATTGATGCGCCTCTATCATCCTGTGGAAAAGATGGAAGTGCTCCAATCTGGCAATCAAAACTCGAGTATAGCTTCCGCTCAACAATCCATACCTTCTACACTACTCGGTCCGCCTACCCCATCGGCAAGAGAATTACCCTCGCGCGCAGTGACCGACCAAACTTTCGATGATGCATATGTCAGCTTCATCTTGCACTGTAATCCATCCATCCCAGCAAACACAGATACACTTGAGTTGAGAAAAATATTCCGTGCTCCTCCCAAGAGCGATGGCAAGTCGTTCAGTACTTACACCTTATTTGAGCTGATTGGCAAACTTGAACGAAAAGAGCTCAAAACATGGGCTCAACTTGCGATTGAAATGGGCGTTGAGCAACCAGTATTGGAAAAAGGACAAAGTGCTCAAAAAGTTCAGCAATATGCAGTGCGGCTCAAGGTGAGAATATCCTCCTTTTGTCCCCCATAGACTTTATGAAACTGGAATGTAAGAAGGTACTTTAAATTCGTTTAATAGATACGTTTTGTCCGTTGATGTTCTTGGTCCCCGCTTGTATCACGGGAAAGAGCTGACCGTACACAGCGCTGGATGCATGCTATGCATGTCGATGCATTTTTCGAGTATCTTCTAAGTAAGGCCCACGTGTATTACACAGAAATCCCAGGTGGAAACGGTCCCTTTCTTGATGGGCGAGATGGAGTGCCTAACGAAGAAGATCTGGCACTTCGAGCTTTGTTACCAGAAACGAGACCAAAACGTGGACGTAGGAAGGCTGAGGATAAAGATGCTGAGAGCGACGCCGGGAAATCGCCCGCTCAGCGCCCTCGTCTAGAACCATCTCCAACGTTATCCGAGGACTTCATAATGGCTAGGGCATCGCTGATTGCAGACAACACCACTCCTGCAACTGCCCACCCTGGGTTTTCTCACGGGTTTCAAGATAGACTCGTTCCATGGTCTACCACAGGGGCCCTGATGCCTAACTTTCGTTGGAATGGCCCCGACGCCATCCAAACGCCTATGTCTGCGTATCCACAATCGGCCATCACACCTACAAATCGACAAGTATGGGACGCGTCAAATGAGCCTCAATCTGCCATCACGCCGAACAAGACTCGATCGCGACGACGACATGGCCCAGCAGTCTCATCAGCATGGCCAAGTAGTGGCGGATCATCATCTGGAAAACTGAGAGGTCGGCCATCTACCAATCGCTCTGTTCAAGATGGGCCATTTTCGACATTTCCTGCCAATCCAGGAACAAGAGACGTTCCTAACATTAGCCTTCACGATAGTACCCCAACAGCAACTCCTGTTGTTGAGAGGAGTGAAGAACCGCAATTCTTCCCTCCACCTGTCGCCCCTGCCCCTCAGACGATGAACGGTAGGCCAAGCAGGTTGGGATTGCAACTGCAAGTACCCCAACGGCAAGGTGGTCCCATCAGACTGGCGACCCCCCCACCTCCAGTGCCTCCGCAGGCGCCGCCGTTGATGGTGGATGAAGAGGCCAGCCCGAACTCACACCAAACCCATGCGTCAAACGGCCAATATACACCACTAATGGAGTACTTCAGCATTCCCACGGGACCGGACCCTAATTTGGAACACTGTGTTAGCATTGCCTTTACTCAGAACGAAGACATCGACCATACCAACATGGACGCCCTGAAAAGTCATTTCATATGCGAGATATTGGCCGCAGAATGGTTCGATGCGTCTGGAGAAAGCATTGCGAAATGTAGTATTGATGAAGCTGACAAGATCTGCAAAGAAGTTGTCAAGAATCTACAAGCCGAGTCAAGTAGCACAGAAGCATTCTTGATTAATCTTTCGGCACTCGCAGGTGGACCACTAATGACACGATTGAAGATGACACGGCTCGAGCAAGGCTCTGTTGCCCATTACGAATGCCATTGGAAAATGAAATTCGGCTCGATCGAGGGCAATTTTACTATTCGGGCTACGGTGCATCATGGTGTGGAATCTGCAGCACTCGAACATGGACCAGAACCAACAGAGGAATCATGGAAGGAGCGTTATCTTAACCTGCGACAACAGATTCGAGAAAGAGACGAAGTGGTGGGCAAACTCAAGAGAGGTGTTTTGGATGCTATCGTGGTATCGCATCAGTATGACGACATCCAGTGACGATGACAACATACAGGAGAAACATCATTATGGCCTCGATTGTTTTCTCGCTAAGACCGGGGGCTCCACTGCCATGTTTTGTTGGGGGCCTGGAAATGATTCAGAGCTCACACGATGGGTCGGTGTGAGACTTCTTGTCGGAGTGGCAGAGACTACTCTAGTTCGTCAAGGTTCAGCGCTGGAAGTGGCACAATCGACTGTCTTATGGTGTAAGTGCGACGATGACCGGATGAATTGATATATATGTATATGAATATATATATATCATTTCCCACCAAAATAAACTAGAGCAAATCTCACCGTCACTCAAATGTAGTAAACTGCCTATTTCGTCGATTTCCATCCTGCCAAGATGTCGTGTTACCATCGGCAGCACCAAACTGTCAAGAAGGACTTCAAGGTTGACATGCTGCAGAGAAGCATTGGATCGGTTCATAGGGCTCATGTCATTGTCCTACCGGCTTTGTAGTCACAACATGCGGCTGGGGTGCAGGCAGGAGGATGGTGGATTAAGGAACAATCCTAGTACGCGGTTGCATTACGACCACACATACTTTCCATATTATTCATTGGACTCGTGGGATACATATCGTGATGGCCAGATAATCAAAGGACGATGATAGCTTCACGGGCGAGCCATTCTGCAAGTCTGGGGCGTGGAGGGGGAGGGGTCGGACACTCTGACACTCTCATTCTCCCTGCATCTGCTTATCATGCTTATCGTCCCTCACAGTCCTGTCGCCTGTTACAGTAACTTACGGTAACTTACAGTAACTTATAGTAACTTATAGTAACTTAGCCTCCGTGTAAAGGTTTGACGCAGCGAGCTAATTTACGATCATCGAAGCTAGTAGACCGTTACAGTACCATACGGAGAAGATGTTGTGTAGCCACCAATCAAAGTACGGACGGAGTATCTTCAAAGTACGGAGTATCACCGCCACGCCACGCCACGCCCAGCCGCACTACACTACTACAGACCTACTCCGTACAGACGTTTCTAACCGTCCCAACCCCAACCGTCCGATGATTTTCTTCGCTAGACCCCGGCCACCGACATGCTCTACGTACGTACAGTACATGCTGGTACTGTATATTTATCACTAGCAGCCCCCGCTCACCCTCCCGCAGTATTGGACTTCTGGAAATATTCTTTTCAGATCGAAGATCCAGATACTTCGTACTTCGTAGATTGGAGTTGGCCTGCCTTTGCAATTGGTCGCCGCCCATGGCCATGGCTGGCTCGAAGGTCCACATACCTCGTGCCTATGAGCACGAGGATGAGCACGAGACTGAAAGGTACGTTAGTAATAGACCACATTCTTGTCATTCGTGCCCCGCAATAACCACTTCCAGATCATACTCGCGAAACGAAAAATACATCGGGAATGAGATCTTGGAATCTCACCCGAACCAAGTAAACCTGAATTCGAACCTCGAGGCCCGGTAGCCATTTTCTTTCCGACTCCATTTCTAATAGCTGACTCAAAACCCAAGCATTCAGAATCCTCTCGCCGGCATCCCCGACCAGCTTCTTCTTCATGAGGTTGACCATTTTGCCAATGAGAGAGGGCTAAACGACATCCTCCCTCTGTTGCGTAAAGGCGCGCTTGTCGCAAGAGATCCATCAAATTACGAAGATATAAGTGGCGCCGAGACATTGACCAACGAGGAGATTGAGGCTTTGAGGGACGAGGTGTTGCACAAATGGCGACAACCGATATCACTCTATTTTACGATAGTGTGCTGCTCAGTCGGCGCTGCCGTCCAGGGATGGGATCAAACGGGTAGGTTTTGCGTGCCACTTCCAACTACTGACCTTCTGATCGACTGGAGGGCGCTCTCGCTTCGTCGGTGTCGCTATTCAGACGCACAGCCATTGTACCGTCAACGGGCAAGTGCCACGAGCCTCGATGCAAACGTTTCCGTTCTTCATCTCTGGCCACCCTTATTTGGCTTCTTTGGACTAGGAGACTGACTCGAGAGATAGGCTCGAACGGGGCCAATCTCACGTTCCCGGAGTATTTTGGCATAGATACGCATTCCACGAGACACTCCTTCATCGTGGGCATGGTGAACGCAGCCCCGTACATTGGATCTGCCGTGTTTGGATGCTGGCTTTCCGATCCCTTGAACAATTGGTTTGGGAGACGGGGCACAATCTTGGTATCAGGTAACTTTTGTTTATGGACGGTCCTGGGTTCTGCGTTCAGCCAAACATGGCCCCAACTCCTAATCTGTAGGATCCTATTAGGCTTGGGTATGGGCGCAAAGGCATCTACGGTGCCTATCTTCGCAGCGGAGAATTCACCTGCCGCAATTCGAGGTGCTCGTAAGTAAAGCATCCACTGTTCTAGGCAGCTCGTTATTGTTTCCACCGGAACCAGACTTTGACACTGAGAGCTGACCTAAGGATAGTTGTTATGAGCTGGCAGATGTGGACCGCTTTCGGGATCTTCTTGGGGTTTTGCGCGAACCTTGCAGTCGCAAACATTGGACACATGGCATGGCGCCTTCAACTTGGTTCAGCATTCATTCCCGCGGTACCACTTGTACTCGGTGTATACTTCTGCCCTGAGTCACCCAGGTGGTACATGAAGAAAGGCAGATATCACAAAGCTTACCAGTCACTTCTGCGACTCCGGAACAATCCAATACAAGCGGCACGCGACCTCTATTATATTCATTCTCAATTGGAGCTAGAGGCAGAAATTATTGGACGAAATACTTACATGTCTAGATTTATTGAGTTATTCACGATCCCTCGGTTACGTCGAGCTACACTTGCAGCTTTTACCGTTATGATGGCTCAACAGATGTGTGGGATCAATATAATTGCATTCTACTCGTCGACGGTGTTTGTTGACGCGGGAGCTACTAGAACTCAAGCTTTGATTGCAAGTTTTGGTTTCGGACTGGTCAACTTCGTCTTCGCTTGGCCTGCGATATGGACGATCGACACTTATGGACGACGGAGTCTTCTACTATTCACGTTTCCCAATATGGCCTGGAGTATGCTAGCTGTTGGACTATGCTCACTCATAGACCCGGACAGCAAGGCACATCTTGGCCTCATGGCATTTTTCATTTACGTGTTTACAGCTTTCTACAGCCCTGGAGAAGGTCCTGTACCCTTCACATATTCCGCGGAAGTCTTTCCACTTTCACACCGTGAAGTGGGCATGGGATGGAGTGTTGCAGTCAATCTTTCATGGGCCGCCATACTTGGGATTACACTGCCTATGATGAAAGATAGGATGCACATAGTGGTATGTCATGATCGTCTCTATAGCTCCAGCTGGGCGTTTGAATACAAGATCTAACTAGCACCAGGGCGCGTTCAGCTTTTATGCTGGGCTTAATGTCATAGCTTTCTGTATGATCTTCCTCTGGGTACCAGAGACCAAACAGCGAACCCTCGAAGAGTTGGACTATGTTTTTGCAGTACCAACTCGAACACACATGCGATATCAGCTTACGGAAGCTCTTCCGTAAGTCCTCTCCTTGTCATCCTGACTATTTCAAGCTGACGATTATAAGCTGGTGGATCAATCGATATGTGTTGTTGAAGCGAAACACGCCAAGTCTCAAACCGCTTTATTACTTTGATACCCCACGAGCATCATCACAGCTCGACCAGCTTTACGCCCACAAGATACAATTAGAGGCAGAATTACATCATCCTCCAGCGGTTTTCACAACACCAGAAAATTTTCCTCGAACAGCCACGCGCCATAGCAATCAGAACCCTGCAGCGACGAGAACGAATTATAACTTTTAATGATGAGTGACTGGACCGGCGTTACGACATGATACAAGTTTTTGGAGTACAAGAAGGAGGAGCATCAGCCTAGTGTACGCACTAGGCTTTCTGGCGTTTGATGAATTTACTCGATTTCTGAGCAATTTGTAGATACCCTCCATTCATCTTTCTTGTCATATAATATGCGAAGTATCTTTATACAGGATCCACGAGATCGGCTCGCTTTTTGCATATTGAGGAAAGCCAAAAAGGGGACGGGACCTAGTTGGGCGGAAATAGTACCGAGAAGCGTTCCCCGCATTGCAGCGCTATCCCACCATCACCAGGGCTCGTAAGCTCTCTCCCATGGCGTATTTATGCTGACCCAATGATCCCTCTTACACAGTAGCTCGGTATCTGGAATCGGTACACGACTAGTAAGTTTACGTCCATGGCATTTATCGGTGCGTCGATCTTACTAAATAGAGCTGACTTCTTCGCATCTGCTGTACGATTTTCCGTCGACTACTAGCATTTATCTCAAGTATCCTTCCGGTGCTAGAATCATTATTATCCCTCTGCTCCCAACCTCTTCTTTCTTAGTCACGTCCTATAGTCTATAATAGTCCTCTTTGCGCAATATATCCTCGACATACCCGGACTATTTCTTGCTCGCTTCACACGTTTCTGGTATCTATCTATACGCGATCTGGAAAGGCGAGTTTGAACTCGTGGATATGGAGTTGTGTAGGAAACATGGGGGGTGGCGTTGGGAGAAGAGGATCGATGATGTGGATGTTGTGAAGACTTGGTGGATATGGAAGGGGATGTTTTTGTGGAGGGATATATATTTAGATTCTATCACTTTGAATTTGCGATATTTACTACATGATACTGATATATCACAGGCCCCATGGTACTGGATGGCGCTAGATTCAGAGAAAGCTGGTCTCTTCTCCGACCTAAATCCCCAAGCATACACCACACCACACCACACCACCACACCGCAAGCGGAACGGATCTCAAACCCCATGACATTTACAAAGGCGCAGGAGTAGAGATATCAACACCCCGTTATCAACATGTGCATCCCACGACAGGGCGGCCTATACAACACAACACACCGTCCCTTCCTCTCCGCGACTGGATACCATATCCCCGCTGGCTTCTCAGTCGGCATCAACATCTAGGACGCGCACCACCACATGTATCCCGAACGCTGGCTGGAATACGAAGCAAGGTCGCGGGACGGTGTTTTTTGGCGTGTGGGATGTGTATTGGAGATGTGCCGTAGTTTGGAGTTTATGCTGTGGGGGTGTAAGAGTCGGTGGGTTGTGAAGCAAGCAGGAGGAGGTTTAGGGGAGGAGGCAGGGCAAGATATATGGTATGTAATTAATTGTTTGAGCGCTATGTGGAAACGTAGTAAGTAAGTATCTCGTCGTCGAAGCTGGTAACCGAGATTAAGCGAGATAAGCACACTGCATCTTTAAAAGTATCCAAGAGATCATCCCACCGCACTCTATCCAGCTTCCCCTGTGAGGTGAGGACCTATACCACGTTCTTAGACCCGTGAAGCGCAGATGTACTGGACAACGAAATCTATCCGGTCGAGACAGACCCGCGACCAGGAAAGTAAGGAACTCGCTTTCGACAACAGGGTTCGCGATGCACGGTGATTAAACCCAATTGCATGCCTTGCGAGCAAGGAGGACTCGGGAGAGGTGTCAATATGGTTGAAGATTCAATCTCCATGGCCATTTTCCATATAACCCATCTCATCCATATCAATACGAAGTGGTATCAACGCTTCAAATAAGAAACATCGTAGAATCCATCGTATCTGATCCCGAGCAGAATCCTTACTGCACCAAGGATCTCCCATATCTCATTCATCAGCCCGCTAATTACTGCCACCATCACTCTCAACCTCCTCCTCAACAGCCAAATCCGCCCCCTGAAGTCCACTCGGTCCCTTCCTCGAAGGCCCTCCACCCGCGCCAGAACCAGCACTATAATACTCATCCGTCTCACTAGCGCTACTCTTCCTCTGCACACCATCTCTCCTCTGAGTTCTACTCATCAATCCCGGGAAGATCCGGGGCTCGCTGCCACTTAGATGTAAATCCTGGAAACTCTCTAATGGCCATGAAGCTTCGCGGGAGATGCTGTTGAGATGTGGCGAGGAGGTAGAGCGGTGGTCGCGGGAGTATGTAGGGTGTTGGAGAGGACTATCGTGAGCTTGGTTGTTCTGGCCGTCGAGGTGGACTTGCGAGTGAGAAGTTGGAATACGCGCTGCTTGGGCGGGAAATGGTTGGTATGGTGGGACAGTGGATTCTGTAGACATTGCAGTTGAGCCAGCATGTCCTTGCTTGGATGAAACTGGGGAAGTGGGTGCTTGGGAGGATGGTGGCTTTTCAAGGGTTGCTGGTGTATGCTCGGATTTTGTGTGTACTGGAGCCACTGGAGTGGCCATTGCAGTGTAGCGTTCAATCCTATCCATATATTAGTTACTGTGCGGGGAGCCGCGAGATGAGTACTCACATAGCTAGCTCTTGCAACAAGGTCTCATGGCGGAACCCCTCGCGGATATTTGGTACATTGCTCTTAGCCATGAAATTGCCTCGCACACCAGGTAAATTGTAATTTGGTCCTAACCATCTTTGTTTGATCGCATGTTCGTAGCCACTCTGTTTGACTGAATTCTTTGCCAACTCACACATATCTACCGCGCTCAGCTTATAGATCTGAGCGGCAACTGAGTACTCCTCAATAAGAGGCTCCTTGGTGAAAGCAAATTGGAGAGGATCATCGGTTGATAACGACACATTCAAACCGCGCTTGAAATAACCTTGGAAGGGATTTCTCTCGTAAGCCAAGAATAACGCATTGTTGCTCAGTGGAGACATCGCAACTCCGATCTGCTCCAGATAGAAAATGTACTGTAGTAAAGGAACTTTACGTAGCAGGAGACCGTGGCTGATACTATGACAGCATAACACCGCAGCAGCAAGATGATCAGTATCACCTGCCTCACCACAATGAGGTCTGAGGAGAAAGGTATTGAATCCTCTTTGCTTTCGCCAGACGTTCAGGGAAGCCATATTAGCAAAGATGTAGTAAATCCAGTAACTGTATGGCGGGTTCTGTTTCGAATCCCAGGAATTTGGGACTGGGAACTTGCGGTACAGCCGGCGTTCAGGCTTACTTTCGTCATCAACACTATCAAACCCAATTACTCTTTGCAAGAAAATGTGCAGCTTAGGATGACTATTTGGATCCTTAGTAACCTCGAACAGAGGTTGGAATATATTCACAATAACTTGTTCGAAGTTCTCCATCAGACCGCTGGACTTGTACACATCGAACAATCGAGGAATTTGAATCAACCAGCGAACGTTGTGGGAGAACAACTTGTTGTCGATGACCCAAGCGGCGAGCTTATCCCATTCGTCCAAGCTCCTGCCGTAGATCGAAATACGCCATTCTGCCATTTGATATTTACTTGCCTCCAGATCCGACATGACTTCTTTGGTGATCTCAGCCAAATATCTGCCATTGATGAAATTGTCAGTCTTGAGAAATATTGTCCTTAAACGAGATTCTCCTATTGGATTATACTTCAGGTTGAATTTATCGAAGCGATGAAAAGAATCAGTATGCGCCTGGGGGATATTAGCGTTAGTAACAGTATTTTGGTATGTTGCCTTACATGCATATCAAGAGTATCAATACTCAAGTCATAAGCGGTCAGGTTGATACTTTGAAAAACTTCTTCCAACGTGAGATGTTTTCCATCTCTGAACATGACCACTTCGTCAGGATACTTCTTCATTTTGCTCTTGATAAATCGCAGTAAATGTTTTTGATTCATGCAAGCCGAGTGATGAACGTGAGTGTCGACTTTCCTGACGTTATAGAAATCTCGATGAGGGACTCTTTTGCTGTCCGCCATCTCCTGATACTCATTCAGAAGTACGTATAGGTTGAACTTGCCTTCGAGATATTGAAGTCGACGAAATGCAAAACTCTTACTAGGTCCGTCGGAAGAGACATTGAGGATAGATTCCAAGTCCATATAAAATTCCCGAATCGTGGGAATATTGATAACAGGACTATCGATTTCGTCGGCCTGAGAGTTCTCATAAACCTGATACACACCGTTTCCATCTATTCGAAAGGTCATTTCGCTGTTTCCTGCGAATGGCTGCAGATCTTCGGCCTCAAAATCTTCACCAATGTCCTGACCAGGTTTGCGTTTCTTCTTGGGGTGTTTATGAAGCAAAGGGCTATGGGCTTGTGAAAGACTCGTAGAGCTAAACGTTCTCGATGCTTCACTATGTGGCTTTTCCAGAATCATGCTATTGGACATGCTTGCATTTTGGCTTCCTCTGCCAGCTGTAACACCAGTATTTTGGCGATCCTTCTCTTCATACCAAGCTGGCTCTGGAGGTGGCGGGTAGATGTTCCAATTAGGATCATCCTTTGGGTTGTCACCTTCTTCTTGGAGGGACAATCGCATATATTTGTGTCGGATGTCTAGAATTTTCTGTATGTTTGAGTAGATGGTGCTCAACTCAGAAGTGATTTGGGCGTCGTTGTCTGCAAATCCACCGATACCAGCACCGACGCCCACCCCGGCTCCAGCTCCATGTAGTCCTTCAGTCTCGAGTAGCGGTTTGGGCTCATGAGGGAGATACGGATGCGCCGAATGGTCCCTGGCGGCTTTATCGGCCTGCAGCAGAGAATCGATTCGATGTATGCCAACAGGACTTTGGACGATTCCAGCGCCAGGATCTTGTACGATATTGCTTTCGGGATGTTTGTTTGGATCTGGCAGGCCCGACGGGAAGGCGGGCTTGTATCTCACGGTATTCCTGCAAACGCAGTTAGCACCTGTCCCCGCACAGTTCAGCGTCACCTACCCAGTCGCAGCTCTCGGCCCACTCTTCATCGAATTGACACTATCCGAACGTCGAATATCGGCGGCCGAAGCAGCATCATAGCCATTAAGCGCAAATTTGGCTGTGAGAGTCGGACTTCCATGCGGAGAGCTCTGGGAGTGTCCCCAGTTACTCCCTCCCGTCTTCTGAGCTTCGAGTTGACTTCTCTGATAGAATAATTTGGCGTCTGCCTGGCTCAATTGTTTCTCTGCGGTGTAGTCGTAGTATGCCGTTTTCTGCTGTCTATCTCGTAGGAGCATGCCCTCCTGCTCAGGCACAGGAGTTATGGATTCGGGGGTTTCACCTTGCATGGCTGCTGCTGGTAGCATTGGGGAATCCGAGTCGTCGGGATTCATGTTGGCCATGACTGTGGACGTGTGGGCAGATCCGCAGTGACTAAAGACAGCTGCGTGGTACGCAGAAATGTGATGATTGCGCTCTTGATCTGCAGCAGGGAGACGCGATTGGCGCGAAACTTTATTTCAAGGATACTGAAATTTACCGAGCGTGATGGATACAAAGCAGCGGTGCGGCAACACAAAGGGCTGATCTTGCAAACCAGACATGATCAAGAAATTTGCAAAATATGACTCAACATTTTATTTCTATCCTACTTTCCCATTGGTGCCGGTGCCGGCTCTATGTCGGTTCCTACCAGAGGTCTTAGAGCCCCCTTCAAGACCATACATGCCCCCAGCTCCAAAAACAATGATTGCTCCCACGAGTGTCCCAGGAGAAAGCCGATTTCCAAAAAGCCATATACTCAATAGTAAGCTCACAAGCTTTCGCACGTTCAACACGATTGTGACCGTCAGTGCGGAAGCTGCCGAGGCGAGAAGATTAACGCCCCGGATACATGCGTATTGGGTCAACACATTCGTGACCATATATGCAAGCTGGCTTGGTATGTGTATCTTACCGAGTCCATTTTGCAACTCTACAGGTAGGTTGGTGTAAGATTCTTGCCATGGCAAGCCTAATGGCGCAGAAGCAGCAAGTTTCAAGAATTGCCGGTTCATTGCTGGTAGAAAAGGTGCGAAAAGCGGTAGTGCTAGAAGGTGGGAATAGAATAGGTTCTCTTTCCAATGCGGCCCGTATTCTTTGTAAGTCTCTTCGGTGTATAAACCCATGATAGCTGAAAGTACTTGGGCGACGAATAGGATAGCCAATCCCGTGCTGAAAGGAGGCAGACCTTGCGCTGTTTCAACTCCCTTCTGTTAATTTGTCAGCGGAGTTCCTTTACACGAGGAATTTTACCAACCTTTGATTGTTGATCCGACCAAGCTGCGATTACAACACCGACTGTCAAAAGTGTGACAGCTAGGACCTGAATTCTGGAGAACCGCTTGCCCCATAAATATCCCGCCGCTAGTGTTGTAATGCTTCCTCCAGATCGAAGGATAATATGGATAGGCACAGATATGTTGTAGCTGAAGGCATGGTTGTTCATAACATTGATCGTAAAAAATAGGAGGATGTTGATCATCCATCGTCGTATAGGTACTCGATTCGGCTTGAGAAAGAGTGGTGGTCGATTCTTGTCAAATTGGGAGATATATCCGGTAGTCGCCACAAAGAGAAATTGGACGAAGGTCAAGAGCGTTCCTCGGGGACCATTAGTTGTCATCCTCTATGATTTTGTTACTTTCGGACATACCACTTTCCGGTTCAACCCTGTATGTAGGATTAGTAACTGTAGTGTTGGGCGAAAATTCGGTGGGGCAAGAACTCACTTGACAATAGCCTCCAGCGCAAATACCTACAAGGTTATAAGTCTCCATCTTGCACAACATCACCCCTCCATGCCAAAGTCACTCACATTCGAGCAACATCCACCAAAGATCAGACCTAACATAGCTCCCACTGCCAACCATTGTGGTATCGTCTCAATAAAAATTCGTCCGGCCATAGCCAGCATCCTCGAGGAGGCTGGCCTGGGGTCATCTATGCCATACATCTGTGCCTTTTCCAATGAAGGCGCAGCATTGATGACCTTGGGCACAATTACATCTCCATCATTTTGGGTGCTTTGTAAATCTCGTAGAGTTGATCGTCGACGCGTGGTGGTCATAGGGCTCGAATTTGACTGCGTGCTGCTCGAGTCAGCCCTGCGTCTCCTGGCCATCTGGTGAGTGTGCGTGTGTCTGCTCCGTCGTGTTTGTTTTCTGTCCCTTCGAGGCGCGCCTCATATGTCTCTGCTTGCCGGAGCGCTCGGCTTGGTGGCTGGTCTGCTGCTGAGCTGAAGGATTCGCGATCTGACACGTATACGGTTGGTCGTCCAGAGTTTTCGACGACGTGGGCCAGGCTCATGTTATGCTTACTCGCACTGGAAAGAAGAGGAAGAGTCTGGCACAAGGACACTTACTTAAATAAAATGCAAGTGCTCGACGACACTAAGGCATAAATGCCGGGAGGCACTCGTTAAGTGGCCAGGGGAGAATCGACGGACAGACCTGACAGAAGACAGGACAGGCAAGCAGCTTTTGCAGATTGGTGGCAGGCCAGAAGTAGGCACGCAAGCACAAGGGAGTAGGAGTGGGAGTGGGAGAAGAAAAGAGAGACTGGAGTGGACTGGAGCACAGGCAGGTGCAGGTGCAGCTGCAACACTGTACGGAGTACTGTAAAGTGATGATCCAGAAGAAATGGTCTGGGTACGCTCGTCCTATTCGACAAGAATGCAACCCCAAGCCCAAGCCAACTTAGCAGAAGCCCACAGTGCAGTGCAGGGCAGCGCAGGGCAGGGCAGCACCCGCGTGGACGGCACCCCGGGCAGTACTGTACTGTACGGCCTATCTAGGTCCGGAGCTTCTGTGCTGTAATCGATGGGTTAGGGCATGCTTCGGCAATCGTACACCCTGCGGCAGTGGCTGAAAACCTTCAGATCAGGCACAAATCTCCGACTTGTAGAGGGGCTCGAAGGGCTCGAAGGGGGATTCGGGAGGGGCAAGTAAGATGTAGAGCCAGTCTCATCTACAGTATAGTACTCTGACTATAGCACTCTGACTATAGCACTCTGACTACATTTCAAGTTTCTATCTCCATGTCATACTACTAGCAGACTAGAACGAGGTCGTTGAAGAATAGCAACGACCTGCCTTCTTCGGTCTCGTACACCGCATGAACTCTAAGTCTCCAGATCCCAGCACTTGGAGTTGACTACTGCAGGCAACCTTCACGTTGATGACAGCACAGCACAATTAAATGTTCAATACGTTCGCGACCTCGGTGTATAGACGGCACAACAATGCCATTCTACCGGCACTCATATTTCTCCGTCAACAGAATGGCCAGATATACCAAATCTACCAGATATACCATTTGTAAGCCTTAAATATCTTCTCTTGCCAAGAACATGTGGAGAAGAGGGGTAGTTCGTGACCGGATAATCTCCCTGCTCAATGGAAGGCCTTATCTGTTCTCAGCGCATCATCACATCATAACCATGTACTCGAATCTCTTGCATTATTCATCTGCGAGGTGACTAGTCTACTCAATTGCTGGAAAACTCGCCCAGAGCCAAGATAGCGTGTCCGATATCAAAACCCCTTGGACCATCATCTGGCAGTGAAATGTGGCAGCAAGTCACTACCAGCAGATGGGGGCTGCTTCACCCCGCCCAAACGACTATCATCCTCCGATTATCCACGCTGACGACGAGCCTCCACCGTGTATGTGATCTCTTTCTCTACCACCAATGATGTTGATTCGTTTCTCATGACTAGCAAACGCTGTAGGATAGAGGAGTTGAGAATCCTGGGACAAGGAATTCGTGGATGCAGTAGCCAAGCACAGAAAGCGCCGATAGAATATGACCAAGAGACTCCATTCCTCCAAGACCCAATCTCTACAATGCGGAAAAGACGAAAAGCTGGTGAAGGTGAGTAACAGCTCCAGGGGAGGGGGGAACCCATCACTTACGTTGTTGGTGGCCGCGATTGCGATACTATCCTCAAATGGATGCCAGCTCATATGCAGAATCTTCTTGTTAAAGTCGATCTGATCAGCGTCCGTCTCTTTGCGCATTCGTCCGCCTTGTCCAGCCGCTCCAGCCGCCGGACTACCCGCTCTTGAGCTACCCTTCTTACCGCCATTTGTAGCAGTAGGGCTAGTTGATGAGTTGATCGGTGTAGGTACGCCCACTTTCTTAGCCTTGAAAGCGGATTTGTCGGCCTGAAGGACAACTTCTACTTCTTTGTCTGGATCTGACGGGTAAATCATGAAGTTGTTGTTATAACTGCCAGTCATGACGTTCTTTGCATCCCCAGAAAAGACAACTTCGAATTTGTCAAAGATGCTATCATTCTCGTACGTGTCACAAAGTCGAGGTCTGAGGTGCTCGTGGATCGGGATCGTCTTCACTGGTTGACGTTCCATTTTGACATCCCAGATCTTGACTGTCAAATAATCACGTGAAAGGATATATCTCCCGTCGTGGGAAAATCGTACATCAGAAATGGAGGATATGATTTCAGAGAAGAATGATCTTGCGGACGGGTCTTCTTCTTGTTCGAACTCTACAATTGTATTAGTTACTGGATCTCTAGGGGTCGACCGTACTCACGCTTCGCATGCTGATCACACAAGGCACTCTCTCGCATGTCTGCAAGCTTGATTGTACCTTTGGAACTTGCATACATAAACCAATTACAGCTCTGTGGGTGAAACTCAGCAGCAGTGATAACTTCTGTCAACTCCTCCATGTTAGCTGGCTTGATATCAACGATGTTAAAGCTTTGATCTTGAATGTTTAGATTCCAGAGGTTTATTCGTAAGTCATCACTGCTAATGAATGTCTCTCCATCACTGTTCACGGATATGCTGTTGATATGGTAGGCATGAGCATTCGCATAGGTTCGGCGAGGCACAGCGGCGACAACGGTATCATGGTGTGTTAGGCGGGGTAATTTGAGGTCGTGGGCACTCGTGAAATGGACATTCGACATAGGACGGACCCCGCCACCACCTCCTGCAGCAGTCCCTGGGGTTAGATCGTGGGATAAGTTGTTCTCTGCGACCACTTTCAGGGACTTTTCGAACACCTTCCATAGCTTGATCGTTTTGTCGTTGGTCGAAAGAAGATAATGAGAGGCGTTCTGACGCCTACACCACTTGATCTTATTTATTTTCTCTTCTATTTCGAGCGATTTGAGGTAATCAAATTCGGGTTCGTGGGATTGGAACTCGGTGTGGAATTTGTATTCGCACGTCTTTTTCTGCAGTGTCCCAAGTCAGCTCGGCGACTGGGCAAAGTTTCATTGAGTAGAAATGCGCAGTCAGATTGAACGTACTGTTTCGTTCCTCTCAAACAAAACCACTCTCCCTCCCTTGTCTCCCGTGGCAAGATAATTACCGGTATGGTCGAATTCGACTGTCGATATGATGTCCGCTTTATTTCCAAATGTCAGCGTTATTTTCAATATTGCCAGGTATTCGTAAGAGTCTCATGACCCAATGTGGAAGGCTCGTTGCCAATACGCCAGCATAAAAGAGAGTAAAACTGACCCTCTGTGATGTCCTCGACATCTCCCTTGTCTCCAAAACATCTAGGAAAGAAGTCAGCACTGTTGCAGCTGCAGCAGTAGGCCTCTGAGACGCAGAATAAACGTATAATGGGCGGTTCGAGCAGATTTAGATATCGCCCGCCGAAGGAGGGGTACTGACTGGGTGAACTTCCAAGTTGGAGAGTTCGGTTCTCCTTCTACCATTTTCGAGACCCGTGCGGAGAAGAAGAGGTCCTCGCCACGGGTATGAGTGTGAAAAGTATTGGACTTGTATTACGAGTCTACTATGAGCTGTGTCGCGTCGTCGTGGTCGGGTTGTAGGTTGTTGGAGTTAGATGGTGGAAAGGCTGAGGTTGATGACCAGAGTTGGTTGTGTGCTGCAAGCGATGGTATGATGAAAATTGTTTAGGCGGCGCGTCGCGAGATGCAGACTGATTAGTGAATGATGTTATATTGGGGACCGGAATCGACTGTGTTGATGTGAAGGGTGTGGTTATGGTTGACGATTGCGGGTGCAAAGATGACGCTGGGGCAGCTCAAGTCGTGAGGTTTGGTTTGGTTTGGTCAACCACCAGCAAAGTCTTGGCAGAAGTCGCCCAGATTGGTCAGGCGCGAATAGATAGATACCGCCGCCACTTCACTGTATGAAGAATTTGATAGAGTTGTGATTCTACCTTCCAGACAAGACTATCGCTACTAAGTCGTCACGTTTGCTATCTGCGAAGCTCAATCTACAATTCTCGTGGGCCAACATTCTATCCGTTTATTACCATGTTCTTATCGCTATGTCGCATTTATAGCTGTTGGCAAACGAGGCGCATGAACGATGTACCCGTACCGTACCTCATCAAAGGAAACCATCCCACCCACCAAAAGAGCCGTCTAGCCAACACGATAGTCAGCCTCACTGTGCATGTATCCATTTCTAGCACCGTGTAAGTATTTTTGACCTGCCACCAAATATTTCAAAATACTCTCTATCATCGGAACTGGCCGCAGGTTATGGTCATGAAGAGATGTCGCCTACCAGAGCAAAAGACTAGTGGGTCCATCCTCGGAGTATGTTCTATCATAAGACTTGAGATAATACCGACGACTGCTTAACCTTTCAAACATTCCTGTCATTTTGCTTAGCCATCGGTTGAGTAATCAAATATTGTGGTGTTGTGTCGCTCGTTTTGAAGGAAGAGCCGAAATCACCGTTTAGCCTCTTGCTGAATGAAGCTCTTACTACGAACCTTCACATCGATATAGAATCAGCAAATCCAGTTTGCCTACGGTTCTGCTCTCTGTACATTCTCATATCCACCAAGGTACAGAGACATCGGAAAGATGCCAATCGTGTATGCATGCCACGATACTAGCCTACAAAGTTTAGCATCGAAGACGTTCTGGGCATCTCTTGCTTCGATACATGTCAAAGGAAAGCTTGTTTGTATTGTCTTCAAGACAATACCTGATATGTTCAAAACGTAATCCTTATCCGCAGTCAGTAGGTCACCCCCTGTCTTAGCCGAATCCGGGGAACCCTGCACCGGCAGATCAGCTATAGTCAATTATAGCTTCGCCGAGAAGGGCCAGATCTGATGCAATAGATACCTCTCGTCAAGTGAAGTGGAAGTGTTCTCTGTATCTCTCATTCAATATATCATGCCACGTTCGAGGTCATCTTGGATTCCAATCACGTGAACAAATGTATAGCGATCCCGAGGTCGAGGTCCCGCCGAAGAACATCGGCTGATTTCGGGAACTGGTTGTCCACTCCGACATCATCACATCATTCACATGTGAGATACGACAACAATCAGGGTGTCCACTAAACTGTGTGGTTTCTATTGCAGCTGACTAATTTCCGAGCAATTTTGACACTGAAGTGGCACTATTCTATGGCCTATTGGTATTTGCCAGTGACCTTCACGGCTGAGGCAGAAAGGTTTGATATTGGTTAGTGTCATTACCAAACGAAGTGATCACAATGGCATCGAAGAAGGGAAAAGAACGTGCCGGACCACAAAATGAGGAAGAGAAGGCTCAAAACACTGCAAACACTACCAATTCGTCTCTGCTCTCAAGAATAGCAGCCTCAGCCTCTGGTCTTTCGAACAATGTATTAGGTGCTCCAGACAGTAGCGAAGTAAATGAAACTCGTCGTGCTGCCTTCTCGAACACTGGAAAGGGATCATCTTCCAATGGAAGAGGAAGCGAGAGTACGAGTACGACTGATAAATTGAAGCAAGCCAACCATCAAGCCTCTTCACTTAAATCGCCAGAAGGTCTGCGTTTGGGCCATACTGAGGCTCATATCATTGAATCGGAACAAGAGTTGTCAGCATATCTTGACGCAATGGATTCCTTCACGCCCTCAGAACAGCTGAGTTTGAACGGCCACGGTCCTGAGACTGGAGTCGATGAGGCTTTTGAGTACGCCTGGGCGAGATCTCAAACTAATGGCAATATGCAAAAGGACACTGGCTCGAATTTTTCAATTCTTAAGCAGCAGAGCCGAGATGGAGATGACGTGCTTGCCATCTTATCCGACCCAAATTCGTTAGATGGACAATTTGAATCTGTCCAAATTGACGAGGATTTGCAACAGGACTGGGGACTTTCGACGCAGCAGCTATTGCAACTCAAAGCTATGACACGGGAGATATTCGCACCATTTGAGCCACATGGTCCAATACTTGCCGAGAATGCACTAAACCTGGCACCAGACTTCGATGAAGGATCTTTAGTTGATTCTCAAAGTAGACTTCAAGTCGAGACACAAGATGTCGAGGCAAGTGACCATTGGCGCGAGCAGTGGGAAGGTGTCTTAACCCGCTATGCCGACGAGGTATGGGGAGATTTGTTGCCATTGGTAAAGGAAGCTCGGAAAGAGGTCGAGGAATTGCGAAAAGGATCTGCTGAACGACCAAAAGCTTTGCGTCGCCTAGGAGCTATCTTAGGACATTTACAGCAACGGTGACGTTTCAACAATCACAATTAGCTCAACCTTCTCGAATGCATCAATACGTCTACATTGCTTGCGGATATACTTATGATTCAAGGATGCTGTCTATAGAGCACAACGAATGAGGAAATTGATGATTGGATGTTTATCGATACATGAGGATGAATTTCCACAGATAGCGGTGGTGCACTGATAGCATCTACTTCAATACTTGCCCTTGCAAGTTCCATTTGACTCTCGAAATACCGCCCTGGCCCATCAACCAAAAGTCCTTATAATCACTTCCCGTCCACGCAAAATTTTGCACCGTATAGTTAGTCTGGATCCTCAAAATCAAAGTTCCGTCACTTGGATCCACGACATCTACTCCTTTCCCTGCCCCAGTCACTACTTTCGGTCAGCATTTCCAACAGACATTGCAACATACGGTTTTATGCATACCAACATAGCCATTCCTAGCGACCTTCAACCCATCCGGGACCCCCTCAGGCGCCAAATAAATCGGTCTCTTATTCATCAAGTGGTTCCCGTTACTAGTCAGATCAAACGCATAGACTATCCGTTTGCCCGTAGTATTGAACAACAGCCCATCCGATGGTCCTAAATATTGCAGAATCGGCCCAGCTAAAGCTCCGCTATCAGAGATATACATGGTACGTCCTTCAGTAGCAGAGCCATTAGCGAGGGGAGGACTAAGAGCTATTCCGTTAGGTTGCTGGAGAGAATCATCAACGATCGAGACCGATCCAGTCGACGGACGAAATCTATAGCTGGCAGTCTCTATTTGAGGCGCGGTATCCGAGAGACCATTGAACCATGTATACTCTGACCGCTCTTAATCAGCACCACCTTTCACGCATAATCAGACGAGCCGAACTCACGAGGATCCGTGAACCACACATCGCCTTTTTCATCCACAACAAGATCGTCCACCGTATTGAAATAGTACCCGAAATAATTATTCAGCAATATCTCCGTCTTGTTAGTCGCTGGATCTAGTGTCGCGATGCCCGGTCGAGATTCGATACCACCGATACTTTCATTACCTCCTGAGACGCCCCAGTAGATCCTACATGCCATTAGCAAACCACTCTCTCCCGGTGAGCGGAAAGGAGAAAAGGGATATTCACAAGCCATCATGTATCGTCCCACCATTCGGCGCATAAATAGGCGGATCACTCAACAACTCTCCCAAATAAGGCGGTTCTGTATTCAAGTTGATGACCAACTGCGGAAGAAACCCCGGCGGACTAGTCGGTCCCACGAGTTGCGAAAAATACAACTTATTGGTCACCGGCGAATACACCGGAGCTTCATGAACAGCTACATCTCATCAACCCACACATCAAAAATCCACATCTTACACCAGGCTCTACTCACCATCACTAACTTCAAACATATACTCATACCTCGCCTCCTCTCCCAAAATCTCCAGCCCTTTCGCGTGGTCAAACACGACGAAATCAGCGTTGGTGATGGTAGCGAATGAGGGATCTGCAGGCACAGATGTCGAGGCGTAGGAATCGGGTGGTCCGCCTGTTGAGGCGTTGCGGTAGAAATGGTAGGGGAGGACGGCGGAGTAGTGGGTTATGCATATTATATTCGAGGAGGGAGAGCCGCAGGGTTGGGCGACTTGCGAGGAGACGGAGGGGAGAAAGAGAAGAGGGGTTAGGTATTTGGGAGGATGCATTTTGGTAGTCGTGAGTTTGAAGGGGAGATTGGAGAGATCGTATATACAAAGTCCCTTTAGTTCAAAACACTGCCATTGTCAAGAGACTATTTCCTTCTATATAACAGAAAAATGTTAGTATAGTATTATACATCCAAACGGCGGGGTATCCTCCACTCTTGCGTGCAAAATGAGGGGTAGGTAGCAAAACGGTCCTGGTTCCTGAGAAGTCTATCTCGTACAGGTGGGCCCGGCATTGTGAAGTGGGGGTTGACGATCCCTACGCTATGTGCGTACAACTTAGAGGGAAATCGCGGATTTGTTTCCGAAGCTACTGGAGCTTGTAGGCAAGATGTTTATGTTGTGGGGTTTGTATACGTCGTATTGTAGGTGTTGATAATTATTCGTAATGATATTTTGACAGTGTACTCTGGACCCAAACGTTTGCTGGTCCGTGTTGTTAGAGACTGCTAGGAAGACCCTATGGCTATATATTCCAATCACCCTTATGTGCTCTTGTATCAGTCACTAGTAACCCTCACACTAGCTCGAAAAGTATAACTCACTTAATCGAATCTCCAACCAACGTAGTGAAATACCTCACTGTTTCTTATTCTTCTCAATAAAATAATTAGCACCAATAACCCTCAATCCTTCACTCTCAGCCCAATCCCTGACCCCATGCCTCTGCTCATCCATACCCCATCGCTTACGCGAACTAGGTGCTGTTAAATTCGTGTTGTCACCTTCTAGGAGGATGAAAATGTAGCGATGGTATCCGGTCTTTTCTGGTGGGGCTGGTGGTTTATCTAATGATGTATGAGTGGGCAATAATCTAAGAGCAGTGATATAGAACAATGAAGAAAAGCAACTTACAATCTACGAGATCCTTTATATCTCTACTCTCCATACTGAAATCAAAATAACTCAATGGCTCCGGGATAGGAATGATACCAATCCAATGACAGAATTCTGACCACTTTGGATCTCTTCTAGACGGAGCATCTGGATCGGTGAGTACGATTGTTAGACCTTCCATAGAGCGCGATTCTGGACAGAAGATACGTGTTGCGGGTCGATCTTCGGTTGAGGGTGTTTTGAAGGTGTTGCCCAAGGCGACTGGACGTTCGTGTATCCCGTGGCCGTAGGATGGAACTAGGAAGCATTTTGGCTTGAAGTCGTCGATTACTTCGTCGATTACACCCGCTCTTGCTAGGCTATTGGGACTTGGATTAGTAGTTTGTAGAGAGTGTTGAGAGCGAAATCACGAACGATTTTCTGATCATACTGAATCCGCCATTACTTTGAGCGATTATCTTTTGGTCCTCAGATAAGGTAGGACTAGCAAACGATATCACGAAGAGTAGGGAAGCGAGCATTGAAAAGGTCTTGACTGCCATCGCTGCAAGACTTTGGATGTCAACGCTTGCGTCACATTAGCTTGCAGTTTTCTTAGACTAAGAAATGAGCATTAGAAGAACAGTTATCGAGGGAGAATGGGATTCTAAGATATCATACAAAATACCCCGCCTCGCCCGCCTCTAGGCCGCATCTCGACAATGATCAGCCAACCAGCCAACCTCGCCAACGTCATGATTCAGGCCTCAGGCTCTCATGCAAGTACTGAGACACGTGATACGACGAAAGACGAGGACTTCCAAAGTTTGAAACCTTGGAAATGTTTATTCGTCAGATAGAAGCTGGTCTTGATATCACTGGGTAAGACAATATGCTACAAGACTGGGGTAAGAATCCTTGAAAGTATGCTGAGGTTCCGGCCAATGTTTGGCTGTGGGAGAGTAAGATCATGCAAACAGCTCAAGACTTGACTGGCTATTAGAGGTAGCCAGATTTCGCTTCCTTGTTCCTTTTGCCTGCGGGATTCTTTCCGTGAAACAGTACTACACTGTAGTAATAGTCCCGAGTTTGGAGACGCAAGCGGCAGTTCCCTGTGTTCTTCCAGAAGGCCGTTGCATTGGCAACACAAGAGACTCGAAGTCTGCCAATGCAAGAAACACGGAATGCGCAAGCAAAACGAACATAGGGAGACTGTGACGTTCAACGAGATGCAAATAGACTGAACGTAAGCACGATATCGAGTCAGTATCTGCAGTACTTCTGAGAAAAACTGTTAGAGCCGCAACGTCGAGCTCTGGACTGTCAGATGCCGGGAAGAAACATGCCTCATGACATTTCTGCAAGAAGACAGCAATTGCAATTACGAAGACAGCAAGAGGCCTCATCAAAGATATCCACGCGCGCAGAAAGAAAACGAGAAAGACAATAATAGGAACGATAACCACGGTATGCGAGCTTTGCTGTCACATGGAGACTTGACTCCGGATAGGAGGTTGTGACCGGTCCACGTGTGGTAGTGTACTGTACAGTACAGTACACAGTGGCATTGCATCCTATGACTCCATATGATTTTGAAGTCGTACGTGAACAGACGTGGATGCACAAAGAGACGATATTTGGTCGAATACGATTCGAATATGGTGTTGTCAACTCTCTGACGCTGCTGTGGTTGTCGTTGAGGAAGACATTTATGGAGCTGCTACTGTGGCTGGAGAATTACCGGGGTGAGATCGTGGCGCTGATTCTCAGCAACCGAGTTGATGCGCATGAAGGCCTCCATAAACTTGGAAATTGACAGAAGCTTCTTCTGCCGCTCTTTGCAACGAAAAGCTACGACCGTCAGGTCCACCTGCATCTCTGTGCCTGGATCTTCCCCAGAGATCCATCTCTAAATACCACGCGCCTGTGGCCCCCTTTCGTTGTTGAGGAAAAACCTCCTGTGTCGGCTCGTCGAACGCGACGCATCAACAACCCTGAGCTGCTCTTCCTCACCATATCCTTTCGCCCCAAAACCACTTCCATCATAGCACAATGGCGGCTCTAGGAGAAGACCTGCTCGGCATAGTCAACAAGTTACAGGATTTGGTTTTCAACACCATCGGTAACGATAGCTTGGATCTTCCTCAAATCGTATGGCATACTCCCTACTGGACGAGTATTTAGCTGACCATGTATTGCAAAGGTTGTCGTTGGATCGCAGTCGTCTGGAAAATCCTCAGTTCTCGAAAACATAGTTGGACGAGATTTTCTTCCTCGAGGAAGTGGCATCGTCACCCGAAGACCACTCATTCTTCAACTCATAAACGTACCTAGCGAAGATGAAGACTCCCCAGAAGCACACACAGCCGCCGCGGTAGCATCACAACCAGAGTGGGCAGAGTTCCACCACATTCCAAATCGGAGGTTCACGGAATTTCAAGATGTCAAACGGGAAATCGAGAACGAAACGGCTCGTATCGCAGGAAATAATAAGGGCATAAACCGATCCCCAATAAATCTCAAAATCTACTCTCCCCACGTTCTCAGTCTGACATTGGTGGATCTGCCTGGATTGACCAAGGTAAGAGGGAATTCATGCAGGAAGAAATAGAAGAGTCAATGGCTGACTTCAAGTTGCGCAGGTACCAATCGGAGACCAACCTACAGACATCGAAAAGCAAACTCGAAACTTGATTTCCGAATACATCGCCAAACCGAACAGTATAATTCTTGCCGTATCACCCGCGAACGTCGATATCGTTAATTCTGAAGCTCTGAAACTTGCACGACATGTTGATCCACTCGGGCGAAGGACTATTGGAGTTTTGACGAAGGTAGACCTCATGGACCATGGAACAAACGCTTTGGACATTCTTTCAGGTCGGGTGTATCCACTGAAGCTTGGCTTTATTGGAGTTGTCAACAGATCTCAGCAGGATATCCAAGGCAACAAATCATTGGCCGAAGCTCTGAAGTCGGAATCGGATTTCTTCAAGCACCATCCAGCATATCGTAACATGGCTAATAGATGCGGTACACAATTCTTGGCGAAGAGCTTGAACACTACTTTGATGGCCCACATCAGAGAGAGGCTGCCAGATATCAAGGCGCGGCTGAACACTTTGATGGGTCAGACCCAGCAAGAATTGGCCAGTTACGGAGACATGCACTTCAGCGGCAAGGAACATAGAGGCTCTTTAGTTTTGCAGCTGATGACTCGATTCGCTACATCCTTTATCTCATCTATAGACGGTACTTCAACGGAAATCTCTACGAAGGAGCTTTGTGGCGGTGCTAGGATCTACTACATCTTTAATTCGGTATTTGGAAACTCTCTGGAGACTATAGATCCAACCACGAATCTCTCTGCCCTTGACATTCGGACAGCAATCCGAAATTCTACCGGACCTCGACCTAGTCTTTTCGTTCCCGAATTGGCTTTCGACTTGTTGGTAAAGCCGCAAATCAAACTTCTCGAAATACCCAGTCAGAGATGTGTGGAGCTCGTTTACGAAGAGCTCATCAAGATTTGTCACACATGTGGCTCGACAGAGCTGTCCAGGTTTCCAAGACTACAAGCGAAACTCATCGAAGTTGTTTCTGACCTTCTACGCGAACGCCTCGGTCCAGCCTCTAACTACGTTGAGTCCTTGATTTCGATACAACGCGCATATATCAATACCAATCACCCGAATTTCCTAGGAGCGGCAGCAGCTATGAGTAATGTAGTGTCGAACAAGCAAGAAAAGGAGAGAAAGAAGCTTCTACAAGATGAGCGTGATAGACGAGAACGACGGCGCATGAAGGAGATTGGCTCGAATGGCCTCGATACCCCAGAAGAAGAGGAGGAGAATGGAGTGGACAAAGTTGAGAACTTACCTGTTCGAAAACAACTCCACAAAGGCACCCGAAGCATGTCACCAGCAGTTCGTGAAAACGGTGTCAGCGGTATTACCGCAACGATGAATGGAATGAGATCTCCTGGGGATCAAGGTGCTGGTGGTGCAAAAGATTCATTCTTAAACTTCTTCTTCAGCAAAGAGGGCGGACCTGGAGGAGTGGGAGTCGCACAGCCGCCACCAACTAATCCAAACCTCGGAAGGCATGTCAGTCAAAGCTCGGAGCCAAGTTTTAGCCAGAGCATTCGAAGACAAGAGGAGAGGACGCAGAGAACGCCTGCTCAACAGCTACGGGAAGACGACTACGAGTTGGGCCGGGCCCAGCGGGATTACGACTACAACTCACCGTTTGTAAGTGGTAGATTCTGCATTTCGAGAACAGATTAGCTAACACGAAGCAGGGTAACAACAACGAGCCAGCACTCACAGAACGAGAAGCAATGGAGACTGAATTAATTCGTGCTTTAATATCTTCCTATTTCAACATTGTTCGCGAGTCGATCGCGGATCAAGTCCCGAAGGCAGTCATGCATCTTCTGGTAAACCATTCTAAAGACGCTGTACAAAATCGCTTGGTTAGCGAATTGTATAAGGATGCTCTATTCGAGGAGCTCTTGTATGAGGACGACGCAGTCAAGACCGAGCGTGAGAAGTGCGAGAAGCTTCTGAAAACGTATAGAGAAGCAGCAAAGATTGTTGGAGAAGTAGGTATCTAAATCTCCTGGAAGAAAAACTTTGTTTGTTAAGAGTACTTCGTTGCATGGTGGGGGCGTACACGTTTACGGATGGGCAATGAAAGGATGACCACTCTGTAGAATACTGTATTGGTGCTGTATTTTTATCGACTCTACTACTGCTCGAGGATATCTAGTAGCTTGAGTTTTCTCGAGCTTTGTCTATACAACAGAAACTTGACTCAATCAATAGGAAATGTGATTTTAAGCATTGCTGGTCCCGCTGACTGTGGTTTTGCCCAACTTAGTCAGAGGCTTATTGATTGTTTTCAACGAATGAGAGCGATGATATTCTGTAGCCGGAGCTTGGACTGACTCGGCGGCTCTGGGCGTCTCCTCCTCAATATGCGGTCTACTTCGTACTTGTAGATCCAAAGCTAATTCCTCCCCACATAATTGTCATTTTCTAGTAATTATTATATCCTCAATGTCAGACCCAAATATTGCTTACCATTCATGATTAAGTGGTCGGATTTAGTGACATGGAACATTGAACGTCAAACAAAGAATATCAACGGGCTTGAGATCCTTAACCCGACTGGAGGGAGTTAATCTTCGCCCCTCGCGTACTCCAGCCTCACAGACATCGGACATTAGGCCAAGATGAGTAGGTAATCAAAGCGCATATACGCCAAGCATATAGGAACCTCGAACTGTCTTTGAGAATCAGATAAAGGTTCCTGCATCTTCTCACATCGATTTTGGCCGATGCGGTTCTGCAGTTGATCGATACTATACCAGGTTCTTTCACGACGTTGCGGCTGACTTCGTTGCACTTCAATCATGTCAACAACCCCCGAAGAAAAAACCTTGAGCGGCGCAACCCTCACCGGTCAACATCACTCGCATCGCCATCATCATAATGTAAGAAGGATACGTAATTTCGTGCTGCCTAATGGGAGAGAAGTCCACATCGCACTTTCACCCGAAGAAGCAGAAACACTTCGTCAGCGTCTTGAAGCGATTCGAGGGAAAGATGAGCCATTCGACCTAGTAGTTAACGGGTCCCCAGAGCATCTTGAGGCTCTACGCGAAGCTCATGGCCACCACGAAAAACGACGTGAGAAGTTAAAGGAAACGCATGGCGAAGCTTATGATGAGTTTGAGCATATCAAAGCCGAGCTTGATGCGCTGGGAAGCGAGCTTCACATGCTCACAGATCATTCAGTCTCATTGGATGCGAACTTTAGCAAATATGGCTATAGTGCTCATTTGAGAACTTATGATGATGGGAGTGCGCCGGCCAGTTCCAGAAGCAGTTTTAGTGGTGGAGTTCATGACCCGGATCACGAGAAGATGGACTGGGAGAAGGAGAGGAAGAATGGGAAAGCTCTCAGGATTTATAACAAGGTGCGAAGGCCCTTCCTTACTATCAATCAGATCTCGTCCCGCAATGGATCTCAAACAATTGTTCAAGATATACTAAAACTTGCATAGCCTGTTGTTCGTCAGTACTTTCACAAAGGTCTATTATGGAGAGCCTCAGACACCACAGAAGTAGCTTCATTTGAACTCTTCGTTGACCTACTTTATGTTGGTATTTTGGCTATTAATGGAGACCACGTATCGGAAGATCCTACTGGAAAAGAATTACTACGATTCGCTATCTGTTTTATCCTGAGCTGGAAGATTTGGAGTGATATGGCACTCATTATTTCATGGTTCGAGGCGGACGATATAGTGCAGAGACTCTCGGTCCTTTTCACGATGGCCTGTCTTCTTGGGTATGTGATTATGCTTAGCAGAGACCCTTCTGTCTCCTATGTCAATTTTTTCCATTCAACCTAGACACTATCTAACACGTTTTCAGACTTACCACTCAAATGCTCGACGCCCTCGAACACACATGGACCATGCTAGTATCATTCTACCTCACTGCTCGCCTCTTCATGGGAGCCTACTACCTAACGATGATATGGCTCGTTCCCATGATCCGCGGCATGTTGATAGTCCATGTCTGCATGACGCTCCTTCCATCCGCTCTGTGGATTGCTAGTATACACGTCGAATACCCGAACCGTCTCATCCTTGTCTGGATCGCCATATTCATTGATCTCTGCGGCTCCATGATCGTAGTCTTCTTCATCAAGACTTCAAAATTCATATCCGCAGGCTTAGGAGAGTGGACGGATAAAGTATTTGAGTTCTATCCTGCTGTTAACATCGAGCATAAAGTCGAGCGTACGAACGCGTTCGTGACACTGGTTTTCGGTTACTCTGTCGTGGCGATCATTTACCAGAGTTCAGCTGAATATGGATTAAACGCTTTCTTCGGAAAAGCTGTTTTGGGACTGATTCAAGCTTTCTGCTTCAACTGGATATATTTCGAACTCGACGGTGCAGATCTTTTCGCCCATGCAATCCGGCGCAACGTAACTTCCGGTAACACTATACTCCTCTTCCCCACTTCATATTATAAACATTACTAACACAACACACAGCATTATTATGGTCCGGCGTCCATCTCCCATTCATCATGTCCTACGTACTCGGCGCCGCAGCCCTCTCCAAACTCGTCGTCGCCCACGACTGCGCAGACGCAGATCCCCACGACCTAACACACTTCTACGAAGAGAAATCCGAAGACCACATCCCCGACGGCCTACGCTGGTTCTACTGCGCCGGGCTCGGTCTCGCTCTGGCGGTTATGAACGTCATCTCCCTATGCCACGTGCACAAGGACGCCGCCAAAGTCATCCGCATCTCGAAGAAATACCGTCTTGCGAATCGATTCGCGGTGGCCGTTATCTTGATTCTCTTGGCGCTGGCTCATCATCTTAATAGTTTGCAATTGGTGTCTATTGTTACGGGTTTGTTGATCTATGTCTTATTGATCGAGCTTTGGGGAAGTAGTTGTGCTGAGGATAAGTGGTGGAGTACTTCGGGGGGGAAGTTTAAGTACACTGCCAAGTGTAAGATTAGTAAGAAGGATTTGGAGAGCGCGGTTAAAGGGGGCGAGGTCATAAAAGTGGGGGAGCTTAAGGATCGGGGAGAGAAAGGGGGGATGTATGAGATGAGTTGAGTGAATGTGGTAATTGGTAATAGGTAGGCTCAAAAGTGGGAATATGTGCTCGTTTAGCGAAGGAAATAGACATTTGGAAATGCGTGGGAAAAGTTTCGATATTAAATACAAGTCACAACCATTTTTGGGCATTCACTACGATTAACCCTTCGGAAGAACTCATCAACAGTTCACCACTCTACACAGCAAACTCCAACCCCATTCCTTAAAACTAAACAATATTCTATTCAAAAGAAAGGTATAATCCCACCCCAAATCCCACAAACCATCAAAACCTATCTACGTCCTCCCACCCCCAAGAACCCGCAAATCCCCGCCCCCATTATAACTAACAACCCCTAATTCACGCCGAATACTCTTCAGTTTTCAGCTCAAGGTCAGGCACATGGTGGAGGAAGAACATGTTCTTACCTGTTCTTCTCTTTTCCTTTTTGTTGGTGAGCGCACCGAGGAGGGCTTCGAGGCCGCCTGCTGCTGGTGTCTGGTCATAGACAGTCAACTAGATATCCTGGAATAGTTTTGATGGGGAGGAACGGGGGAAAGGGGGACTTACGGCAGCGTCTTCGCCTGCTTTTCCACCTGCGGGCTTGTCCTGGTGGTGTGTTAGAGATGGATTGTTGGAGTTAGGGGATGAGGGGACTTACGGCTCCGGCACCTTTATCTGCTCCAGCGCCTTTGTCGGCTCCGCCTGTTGCTTTCGCGGCTGGCGCTGAGGTTTTGGCAGATTTCTTGGGGGCTTTCCCTGTTGCACCGGCGGCACCTGGATGGAGTAAGTAACAACACCTTTGGAATGCCTCGCTTGAGATAGAGACTCGAGAGTAGAGTGCTTACCAGCTGCAGACTTTTTTCCTGCTCCGCCGGTAGCTCCTGCGGCACCTGAATGAAGTCAGTATTTATGGGTTTTGTCTTCGAGAGTGATTTGTATCAGGTCAGGAATAATTACCTGCTGCGCTCTTCTTGGGTGCTCCTGTAGCACCTGCAGCTCCTGGCTTAGAGCCTGGGAAAGATCGTTAGTATGTGTTCAGTCGCAAAGCGGATGTGGTCTGGGTAGGGAATTAAAAATTCAAACCAAGTCCCTGACTTGAATTTTTTTTTTTTTTTTTTTTTTTTGGGAAAGGTTGACATAATGTTAAACGTGTATTGGCTGGGAATCATACCTGTAGCTCCTCTGTATGATATATGTTAGCTTAGCGGACTTGCAAGAATGATATGTCTTGGATACATAGAAAGAAAGACTTACGCAGCTCCAGCAGCAGACTTCTTCCCTGCTCCTCCTGTTGGCTTAGCAGCTCCAGCTCCTAGAAACTGAAAGTCAGTATTTTTGCGGGAAATATAAGCGAGACTAGAGTAGGCGCTTCTTAGATAGCAGAAACGTATCTACGCATCTGACATCTTGTCACATAAATGAGAACCAGATTCGAGGGTGAGGACAGAGCAGGATGAATTCCTTCAAGTCTTGTGTAGTGAAAAGAAAAGATGTTTCCACATCACGAGGACAGTCGCTTAATCGAAGAGTAAAATCAAGCTTACCTGTGGCGCCAGCAGCCCCAGCCGCTGATTTCTTTGGTGCTCCAGTTGCTCCGCTATAATTAATCAGTTAGCCGAGATGATTCATGACATATCGAAGTACCCATGCTTTCGTGATAGGGAGAACGAATCGATTAATGATTGTCCGTGCATATAAGTCGATGTAGATAAAATTTATACATACGCAGCGCCCTTCTTAGAAGCCGTCGTACTACACCAAAACTATTAGCCTCGTTCCCTCTCAATTCGCAAGTTCACTCACGGAGCATCAGCTTCACCAGCGCCAGCTTCACCAGCACCAGCTTCGCCAGCACCAGCTTCGCCAGCACCAGCTTCACCAGCACCAGCTTCACCAGCACCAGGTTCACCAGCACCAGCTTCGCCAGCCCCTTTCTCCGGCGCCTCAACAGCAGCCCGTCTCAACTCCGCCATAATCTGCGCCGGAACACCCAAAGGCCCCGGCATTCTCGCCTCCAACAACTCCCTCTTCTCGATATCATGTGGTGCCGCAACAACCGTGATGGCGAATGTGGCCAGCACTAAGGAAGAGAACGTGGATCCACGCATGTTGGCGGTCTATATTGCTCAAAACTACCTTATTAAGAAGGAAAGTCAGGTTTGTCGGAAACCGAATAGTAGACAATCAAAGATCTATACTGTAAAAACAACGAGAAAATGGATGTCAAATCCTGTAGTTGAGAAGTAGAATGGTATGAGGAAGTGGTGGCGTGGGGGGATTGGGAATATAAGGTCCTTATACGCAACACAGACTTTGTTTCCAAGACGATTAGCTGCATATCGGATCATAGTAAAATCCTAGAGTACGGATCTGGCTCTAGGACACATGTGCCTAGCTCACAGGATGGAAGATCTCTCAGCATTGAAACATGGCTCTTGGGGATGGTAAGTCAGGTCTGGCTGCCGATCACGAATAACCTTAATCCTCTCGGCGCATCACAGCGACATGAATTCTGCCTTCCCGACAGCAAGGGAAGTTAGAACCTGACGAAATCTATAAATAACACGATTAGACGATTAGACAACTGGAAACAGCGTGAACAGAGATCGGAGATTGTTTCGTACGCGTATGCGTACGTCAGGAATCAAAGCAGACAAAGAGAGACCTGATGAGAACCACACAGACCGTTCAGCACCGCTGGGTGACATCAGAGGAATGTCATCTGCAACGCAGCGAGCGACGAAATAGCCGGTACCAAGAGCTCCGAGCTCACTGAGTAGGAGGGATACACATGTCGCAGTTTTAAAGTTTAGATCTTGAAGCGAAGCGAGGTATACTAGTCCAAAAGAAAGCTCCAAGCGGTTGATGAAAAGCCCACGGTGCGCAATGACCACGCTTGTAGAGTCTGTGCGAGATCTGTTTGCGACGGAGCATTGTTTGGGAACATCAAACAACGTTGCCGTTAGGATAATTCCCGATTCTCGATCTGACCGGACAATACAAGAGGTGGGTATGGAGAATGCTTGGAAATAACAATGCATCAGCTGGACTATGGGGAAATAATGTGATCATGCTCTAGACGAAGACGCGTGTGCAGGTCTAACCATCTGCCACCCATTTGTTAAGTCGGTCGCGATGATCGAACGACGGAACGTGCTTGAAATGGCTGAGACAATTCAGCAATTGCTAAGTCTATAATTGTCAGTGATATTGGAAACAACAGATGGGCAAAGACGACATCCTCAGAGACAAGCTCTGACCGGGAAAGATCCAGAGAAACGAGAACAGCCTCAAAGGGAGATGCCTTGTTGTGGGCCGCTAACAAGTTGAAAGGTTTTGTGGGACATTATATGCTACGGATGTTTGGAGAATTAATGTACTATTAGGAGGGTAGATCATCATCAGGGTTCATCGTGCCCATACTTTGCAACTATCAACATTTGATCGGATTGCCGCTATGCTTATTCTACAGAGCAAAAGACTATATGGGTGCGAGAAATGTACACAACCCATCATCTCTAAAAACCGAAAGGATTTTGCGGAGCTGTATTCAAAAGTCAGACAGGATTTTCATATTGAAAATGTGATAGAGAAGCACTTACTAGCTTGACTCAGATTAGCCCTGCGACCTGTAGCTTGAGGCATGAGCTTCTTCGTATCTCCTGTGACACCAAATCGTACTGGTGGAGGTGGTCCGGTCTTCTGAGGTACTAAAGGTGCCATCGTGTGTTGCGCAGGCATTGGGGGCATTGGCGGTGGATTAAACGAGGATTGAAAGCCGTTCTGCGGCTGGGCTCCTGTTGGAGTGGGCTGTAGGGGTGGAGGTAAGAATGAATTGACCCCAGTCGCAGATGGAAATTGCTGCTGAGGGGGGCCAAATGAGCTGACGAAGCCTGTAGGCTGTTGCTGAAGAGGTTGTTGTTGCTGCTGCATAGGAGAGAATTGCTGGGGTCGAGGATCTGCAAATGGCCCGCCTCCATTGTTCATGAACGGTTGTTGGCCAGTCTGCATAGGGTATTGGAAACCGTTCTGTCCCTGTCCGGGATTATTGAACTGATTGTTGAAAGGCTGTTGCTGCTGATTCATCATTCCCATATTATTCTGTGGCATGTTTTGTTGTGCAGCGAACTGTTGCCTCATTTGTATCTCATTTAGGCTCTGGCCTGGAGCTGCTATCTGGCTTTGATATCCAGCGGAGTTCTGCATGCCAGTACTCTGAGCTTGCAACGGAGGAGCCGCGAACCCACTTTGCTGATTTGCTTGAGGAGCGGAGAGCGGACGACCAGGAGGAGCCGGGATAGCAAGGCCATTGTTCTGGAATTGCCCTGGAGGAGGTCTGGGACGAGCTATTCCACCGATGCCTTGGTTCTGGTTGAACTGATTTTGGGTTTGGAAACCAGTTGACTGCTGTTGCAAGCCTGTTTGTTGTGGTGGTAGACCTGTCTGCTGGTTCCCAATTCCAGCAAAAAATGATGGAGTAACTGCTGGCGGGCCTTGCGGTTGCGGCTGTTGTGGTTGAGGTGCCTGAATTTGTGGTGGTTGGGGAGCAGGCGGCTGTGTCCTCATCGGCTCTAAAGGTTGGGTCAAAAGATTAAGCTCTTGCATGGCGCCAGTAAGTGCGGGAACTTGCGCAGGCGCTGGTACCGAAGCTGCCCGAGGAGGTTGAGCTGGCTGTGATTCCTGTTTGGAAGGCTTCACATCCCAAGCATCGTCGTCAAATCCGCTTCTTGCTACGTCTTGCTGAGCGGGTTTTGGCACCGAAGCAAGAGGTGTAGCAACACCTTCTGGAGCCTTGTCGCCGGAGTCCTGGGCAAACGCTTTTGGATCCACCGTATTGTTGGTCTGCACTGGAGGAGCAGGACGCCCTTTGCTAGTGTTATTTTTCAAAGTACCTCCAGGACCGGAGAACATGCCCCCAGCAGTACCATCCATGACTTCTTCTCCCCCAAAGCTGACACCTTTCTTTCCACCAGCGCGACTGTACTTCTTATCAAGTGTTCTCATCACCTTGATGATGTCCCCTTCTCTGATACCCACATTCCGAAGAACCGTTGCATCGATGTCAGGCAAAACACTCTCATCCATAGAGTCCTTATTGAACGCCTGAGCATATCGCTCGCAAAGTCCCACAGGCACGTCACATGAGAGGAAGAATTGGAACCAATCGTACTCCGGCTTTTGAGGTCGTTCGACTGTAGCGCCGGCACTTGGCGAGCCAGCAGATTCTCTGGCTTCATTTGCCGTTTTAGATCGCTGTTTCTTGATATCGGATAATGGCTTGTCCTCATCTAATGATATCCCAGTTTTCTTTTCAACATATTCTAGATCCTCGACAGACATCTTGACGACCGGGACAGCGATTTTGACGCCATTCATCTTGTGAAGATTGATCTTGCCATCTTTCAATGCCAAAAACTGTGCTTCCACACTGAACGACTTGGATCGATCGGTCCATGTTCTCACTTTAGATGGATCTGGTTCTATAGATCGTCAGTATCTGCGCCTGATTTCGACTCACAATAACTTACTAGATTTGGATGCTTTCGACGAAGTGTCGTTTCGACCGTTATCTCGTTTGCTTCTCTGTTGCCCAGAATTGTTACTAATGTTTCGAGCGTGCAAACTACTACCCCTTTCGGGCAAACGCATTCCAGGGCCTACCTCTGACCCTCGTTCCTCCTCTCTTCTTGCTGCTCTCAAAGACTCCTTGGCTAATCGTTCCTCCTCTGTTCGGTTTTGATCTGTATTTGATCGGCCAGCATTGAGACCAGATCTGCTTTCAGAGGCGACAGTAACGCCTGTGATTTCGATGTAGCTGCTTGGTACCACTCCCTCCTTGCCGTTCTTGACCCTCCTCACTTGCCACCATTCTTCACTCTTAGAGTCATCAATCACAACAACATCATCGCCGACTGCCACTGTAACCTCATCCTCGCCCTGAGCCATGAAATCGTAGAGGACTTGCCCTGTTTTCTGAGTTTGTTTGGGTCCCGACAAAATTTGATCAGTCAGACCCGCAGCCCGAATAGCACCAGCGAGTTCTCCAAGCGCGCCAACAATCTCGTGTGCTGTGTCTTTAGCTCCCGCATGGAAGTCTATACTTTTGCTAGGCCGAACCAATTCAAGAAAGACATGCTTCCCTTCTATTGAATAATGCTGCATTTTCTCTGCTGTCCATGTTTGTTCCGGACCATCCCTCTGCTTTTCAGGAGCTATCATAATCACACCAGTTGCCGCGTTTATCCCTAACGTTGTAGGCATCTTCTTCCGTTTTCCCATGACAGATACCATCTCGTTGATATTGTACATATGATATCCGCCTTGGGAGTGCGTCATTTCATCGTCGATACCCCGGTTATGCGAAGCTCTATTATATGGTGGTGACGCCCCAACCCCCTCCATTGGAGCAGCCCTTGAAGCACGAACATCCAGAGGTTCTGGGGATCTAGCCGGAATGCTCCGGGGAGGGAGTGACGGAGTAGGAGCATCTTCATCATCTGAAGCATCAGGGGTATATTGTGGCGGTGGTCTCGCTGCTGGAACCTTCCTCTGGGTCAGAATTGCTGCTATATTTCCTGCAGGGCTATGAACTGGACTCGCAGGCGAAACAGGAGAATTTGGTTCGCTCTCAACTTCGGGCTGAGGAGGTCGTCTGGGAAGACTTGGTGGTGGCGCCGCTGCCGCAGCAGGTTCATCATCATCGTTCATTTCAATATAGTTCGCAGGCGCAAAGCCATATTCTCCATCATGTCCAACCAATATCCAGTCCGGATCAGATGTATCGAATACTTCGAGGCGGGAATCTTCGGAAAAGGATAGTTCTTCGTCTGTTTGTCTCGTGTAGTCGTAGAGTGCTCGAGCATAGCTTGAAGGTTCCGCCTTGTAGTTTAGTTAGTACAGTTTCCTTGCTCTACACAGCATACATAAGAAAATCGTAGTGCGGTAAGACACAGAAGCAAGGAAATCCCACTTGGCCACAACTCCAAAGCCAAGACATTCATGCTTAGAAACACATACCTCCTCAATGTAGTTGTTGGGAATTAATCCCACAGGTTCGTCGTCGTCCTCCCCAGAAGCCTTCTTCTTTGCTCTCCACCAGTCGTCCTCGCCACTCTTCTCCAGCACATAGAGTATATCTCCTTCCGTGATCGCGAGCTCCGAATCTCCCTGAGGAGCATAATCGTAGATGGCCTTATAAACCCCTAGGAACCCCATCGTCGAAGCTCGCACTCAGCAGGAGATACTAATAACGGCAGTAGGACCACGGGTTCCTTGCGATTGCTTGGAGGTGTTTAATTGTGCCTGCCCACCGCAATGAGGTTGGGCTCCATGCAATTTCGGCTCGTTCGCTATTGCAGTGTCGAGGCCGTGCTGTAGCTGATCAATACGGGGTTTCGGAATTGCTGGAGTCGACGTCGTGGGGGAATATGTGGGACTTCTGGAGGTCGAGAAGCTGAGATATAGAATGTAATGTTGGAGGTATGGTCGAGAGCTTTGCGCAAAGTGCTGAGCGCGGTTGAAGTGGTGCTGGTAAACTTGCAGCGATAATAATCCGAGGGCCTTGAGTGAATGGGAGTGAGAGAGGGTGGAGGTGAGATTTATCGGCTACCGTACTCGACTCGTTAGACGTCACCTCATCTTCGACGCAGACGCACCAGAATATGGAATTATCTCAGCACAGTAATACCAAGGTTATTATTGATGATGGCTACACCGATGCAGAACCATGCTCCAGATATACTAAACGTATGAAAGATAACGAGGATATTTCCTAGCCTCTCAGCAATCAAAGTCGCTGTTCCCCTCGTCACTACCATCATGTTGTCTGATGACGAGAAGTGGAGATCATACGTGGGAAATCTATTCAGCATAAAAAGCCTCCCCGAGCGGTGAGATTGGGACACAACGAGTGTCAGAAAGTCATCGACTGTCATTAATTCTAATCTCATTTTCCTCTCAAATTTAGTAAGTATATCTAAAGTCCACCGTCCCCTCTAGTATTCTTTCTCCTTTCCTCTGCTCCCTGTTCGCCCACCAAAAGTAGATTGAGAAGACTGCTACGATGGCGATAATAACGATATGAGATCCTATACTGATCCAGATTGCTGTTATATATCTGGGAGCCTCTGTTTGCCGGACAATGAAGGATCCTGCAATTCCTCCAAGTCCATTGCAAGCCGTAATGGAAGCTGCAAAGGTTGCTCGCTTCCATTGTCCTGCAATATTCGAGGTCTGATACGCGGTGATGGCAGCCCACTTTTAGGAGAGAAGTTAGCCCGGGGAAAGCGAACAATCGTGGATGTACAATACTCACATTACTAACATAGGCTCCTGTCGAGAGATATGTCCCAACATATCTCACAGATACTTGAGAAGAGAATCCAAGCATGGAAAACCCAGTAATAGTACAAATACAATTGAAAACTATTACGGCGCCTCTCATCTGAAGCTTATCTCCAAAGAATGAGGAGATAATGACTGGAATAACTGCATAAAAGTACGGCGGCGCAGACAGCAGTATCGCTTGGTCTGATGAGAAACCCATTCCGGACTGCAGGATGATGGGAAGGAAGTACGATAAAGATGTTGAGACGAGGTTCAAACAGAAGAAGAGCGTGCAGAACCCGTACAGCTTCGGATCTAGAAAATGGACAGCACATTTCTTCCAGGTGAACGGATCTGCTTTGACGTCGCCGCGGTCATCTGTGATCCTGGTAGTCGCAAACGCTTGTTCATCTGCCGTAAGGAACTTGAAGCTCTTATGAGCGTTCTCTGGGAAGTCGACGATCCATAGATAGGTAATGAAACCAACACCTATGTCTGTTTTAGCGGCTCACACTTTTGCACATCTTGCCGGTCACTTACAGATAGCAATCAGTCCTTGCACGAGGAACATCCACCTCCAGCCTACCAGCCCACCTTGACCATCAAGATGATTAAGCCCAAAGTTCAAAAATCCTCCAAGACCAACAATAGTCACCTCTCCCGACTGCAAGAACGCGAAGCGCAGCTGCTGCTCCTTCCGAGTGTACCAGGTGCTGATGAGGTAGCTCAGGCCTGGAAAAACAGCACTCTGGGTAATACCGAGGAGGATTCTCAATCCAACCATTTGTTGCCATGTCGTGATGAACGCCGTACACATCGTAATCAATCCGAACGCAATGGTAATCAGAGAGAACATGATTCTCGGGCCTAGCATCCTGACTGCAATAGTAGCAGGCAGCTGGAAAGTGACACTCGCAACAGTGTAAACAAGAATAGAAACGGACTATTCCAACATTAGCATCTGTTAATTTGAAAATGGCACATAGCACTCACATATCGATCACCAACACCCAATCCCAAATCATCGAAAATGCTCGTGACACTAGCACTGCTAATAATACCACTGTCCAACAGATTCAAAGAGCACAATATGCCTGCGATCGTACATAACCTCAAATCAATCTTTCTGACCAATGCTCTCTCGGCCTCTTGGAAGCTATCTTCGGCTCCCTCAAGTCCTTCATATTCAGCAGCGGAAGCGAATATTTCATCCTCGGTATCTTGTGGTGAAGACTTGGACTGGTTTTGGTGGCGAGGTGGTGATGGCGCGCGGTACGTAGTCGATGAAGACATGATATCTTGCCCGGTGATTAAACCGTTAAATGTGTCTGTGATGTCTAAATCGTGTTAACTCCGCCTTGCACTCTCTGATTCGTTTCTACTCGCACCTCGGTATAACTCTCACTTCAACAACGTCTTGCTTACTTCTTTCACCGTCTATACCACAGATAATTTCGATCAATTAGATGATGTTCGCATCGCAACGTAAAAAAGACATCACGAAGCTGTTACTCAATCAACAGAATCGAGTCTTGGTAATGTGTGACAAACTCCCGATTATCGTAACCGTCTAGAGTCCTCTTAATTTGGGTTCTGTACTCCCGGCCGGTAGTGCTTGCCTTCATTAGCCTGCCCCATTCGGGAAGATGAGCCGACGAGATGGAAGGTGGGATGAGGTGGGATCCGAGGAACCTCGAGAATTTGCCAAATCTCGCCCAACCTAGCACTTCAACTAAGTGATAATTGCTGCTTGAATAGCCGATGATGTTAAATCGACCCTATAAACCTTTTTGCACAAATCTAAAAGTAGATGAATAAATGTCACAACAGCCTAGAGGAAGATGATTGACTATTGACATCTGTTAGGTTGTCTGAATTACAAAGGTGCATTTTGTACTAATCCGATTGATGAAACCATCTCTCAGAACGTCCACAATAAAAAGAAAAACACAAGTTGGTACTAGTAACCCCCGCTGAACATGGCGCTCCAATCACTCCGAATGCTGCATGTCCTTAACAAAGTCCCAAATCTATCCCTCAGGCCTGCAATCCCACATAGAGATAACCTTACAGTTCAGCAACGGGACTGTTTAGTACTCTGCCTCAGCTCCATCATCGCCCTCCATAGAGTCTGTGGCAACTTCCTCATAATCACGCTCGAGAGCTGCAAGATCCTCACGAGCCTCAGAGAACTCTCCTTCCTCCATACCCTCACCGACATACCAGTGGACGAAAGCACGCTTGGAGTACATGAGATCGAATTTGTGGGAGAGAGCGGACCAGGCCTCAGCAATGGCGGTGGTGTTAGAGAGCATGCAACTATTTCGGATTAGGAGGTTTCAGAAGTTTAGGCACGGGAAAACTTACACAGCACGGTTGACCTTGGCCAAATCTCCGTTAGGAACCATCTGGGGTGGCTCGAAGCAAATACCAATCTTAAATCCAGTAGGGCACCAGTCAACGAATTGGATAGTTCGCTTGGTCTTCAGAGTGGCCACAGCGGCGTGAACATCCTTGGTGACGACATCTCCACGATACAACAAGCAGGTAGCCATGTATTTGCCGTTGCGTGGATCGCACTTGACCATCTGGTTGTTTGGCTCGAAGCAGGACATGGAGATTTCCTGGACAGAATTGGCCTCGTGGGATGCCTTAGCTGCGGAGACAACTGGGGCGTATGCAACGAGAGGGAAATGGATACGAGGATATGGAACCAAGTTGGTCTGGAACTCGTTCAAATCAACGTTGAGGGAGCCATCGAAACGGAGGGAGGCAGTGATAGAAGAGACAACTGTTATATATTAGTCCAATCCAAATTCGTTTGTGCCAGATTTCAACAAACCTTGAGCAATGAGACGGTTCAGGTTCTCAAAGTTAGGGCGCTCCAGACCAAGGTTTCTTCTGCAGATATCGTAGATAGCCTCATTGTCGACCATGAAGGAACAATCAGAATGCTCGAGTGTTGTATGTGTGGTAAGGATGGAGTTGTAAGGCTCGACAACAGATGTAGCCGTTTGTGGTGCTGGGTATACACAGAATTCAAGCTTGACCTTCTTGCCGAAGTCGACAGACAAGCGTTCCATAAGGAGAGCACCAAATCCAGAACCGGTTCCACCACCAAAAGAGTGGAATACAAGGAAACCTTGTAGACCTGAGCAGTTATCCGCAACGTGTCGGACTTTATCGAGGACTTGGTCGATCAACTCCTTTCCGACGGTGTAGTGACCACGAGCGTAGTTGTTGGACGCATCCTCCTTTCCGGTGATCATTTGCTCTGGGTGAAAGAGAGTTCGGTAGGTACCGGTACGGACCTCGTCGACGACATTTGGCTCGAGATCGCAGTAGATGGTTCTTGGGACATATTTGCCTTGACCTGTGTTTCGCCATGTGTAAGCTTCTGAAATATGGGCGGGATTCTCGATGAAGCCTACCAGTCTCAGAGAAGAAAGTGCTGAATCCCTGGTCAGGGTCTGCCGCCTTGCGCTCTTCAGTCAAGTATCCATCAGGCTATCGAAGATAAACGCGTCAGTATCGTAGTTATCAAAGGCTAGAGATGGAGTTCCGGGCTGGAGAAGCAGTGTCAACATACCTGGATGCCGTGCTCAAGGCAGTAAAGCTATCGATTAATTATCATGTCAGCTAAACCACAATAGAGACATTGCTTCCACAGAATAAGCAATAAGCATATTCAATGTTGAAGCTCACCTCCCAGCAAGAGTTCGCAATTTGGCAACCGGCCTGGCCGACTATAAACCACCACAAGAGTCAGTTCAAAGTTTCTGTTGAGGCGTTCGAGATTTGACCGGAGCGGTGTGCGGCGCGTCAGGGGGAATCCTTACCGTTGATGCTAATAACTTCTCTCATGTTGACGATAGTCTATATTACACGTCGATGTTGGTTTGCAAAGTCGAGATGAGTATCGACAGAATTTTGAAGGAGGTCGTGGATGTGGTGTCGAGGACTGGAGGTGTATGATAGTGGGGAAGAAATGGCAAGGGGTTTAGATTGAGATGATTTTCGCTTGTGCACCCCCCTGGTGGTTCCTGCCGTGCATAAACACATAAACAAAAGGTCGTGTTATGCGTAGGCTAGCTTCGATAAGGTTAGCACAGGGGTCCAAGCTCCAAACGCCCCACTTCACGATGAGTTTGGACGAGGCTGACAAACATGGAGAGGTAATGCGGAGGTTTTCAATACATATGTAATCGACAACATCAGTCTGATAATGTTCGAGATGTGGTCTATACTACTCTTACTGTTTTGCTCGCTACAATTGGTCTCTGCAAATACCGAAAAGGTTATATTTCTAGGACCAAGCGCTCTACAAGTTCCAGTAGAACATCCAACTCTAGAAGACCTCCGTCTAGATACGCTCACTCCACAGCACTGGTCTCTGCGAACGCATCTGCAAGCAGAGTTTCCAACCAACAGTTCTAAACATGGGCAAGCATCGTGGTTTATACTTCATCAACTAGAAGAGGGACAGAGATATGAAGTGCGAGTTTGCTGGGCTGCCATAGTAAGCCAAACACTATCGCTCTGCGGGATAGCATAGTACTAAAGGTCTTTAGCAACCCACAGCTTTTCGACTTGAGACATATGATCTGCCGACAGTATTTGAAACTCCGGCATTAATCACATCGCTTGCCCAGTATTCGGAGGGACGACAAGTAGAGTTCGATTTTGAACACGAACAGGCGAGCAGTTTGGGACGGCATACCTATAAGCATGGAGTGGAAGACATGTCCTCCACATTGTTTCTCCAGATATCCGCGGCTGCAGATTACTACACGACAAACCGAACTCTTATGAGCAATGTTCCACCAGTGTTTGTCGATATCATTCTCGATCCATTCATATTCAATGTCCTGCCTCGGTCTCTGTTGCCAACCGTAGCATATATTACTCTACTTGCCATTGGAAGCTGGCATTTGTCTAAATATATCAGCAAATGGCTCCAGATGATAGCCAAGCAGCCTCTAGATACAGCCAAAAAAGACAGATAGCACAATGTATTTTCAATGAAACTCAATTTATTGTTTACCTCAATTAGAACCTACAAAAATACCTCGAGGTATTTTAGGGATATCCGTGTGGAGGAATGCCAATATGCAGCCTCCAGATAACTTGCATGCCATCAATTCCAAGCTCGTGTTTACGATCACCACTGTTGGTGCTGTTGCTGCTGCTGTTGCTGTCCACCATAATTTCCCAGTGCGCCATAGCCGCTAACACCTTCACTTCCTCCTGGAGGACCACCAACTCCACCGTATCCAGCCCCTTGGGAATTCGGATTTCCGAAAAGACCACCAGAGTGTTCAGCATTATGTAATCCTTGCATGTGAGAATGGTGGGGTTGCTCTAGGTTTCCTGTATGTTGAGGTGCCCCTGGATATTGTCCAGAAGGAGGCGGCGGGTATCCTTGACCACCTTGGGGCGGCGGAGGATAGGATGGATGAGACTGTGGCCCACCAGGTCCGTAAGTTGGCTGACTTCCTGGTGGGTGTTGTGGTCCAGGCGAGTGACCTTGGGGCGGAGGATAATGACCTTGTGGAGGTGGTTGATTAAAACCTTGTGAATTATTGGGAGCTCCTCCGTAAGGTGCTTGCTGTGGATTTGGTCCTCCATATTGCGAGTTTTGTGGCGCTCCTTGACCTCCATATTGATGTTGTTGTTGAGGAGCTGGTGCTCCTCCATACTGGTTGTGCTGTTGTGCATTCATGTTTGGAGATCCGAAACCTGGCTGTTGTTGAGGATGTTGAGATCCCATACCTGACTGGGGGTGCTGTGGATGGGCTGTGGCTCCACCATATTGACCTGCGTTATGTGGCTGCGAAGAAGGGTGTTGGCTTTGCTGTTGATAGGAATCCTGAGCCGGGTTTTGCCCATGTGAACCTTGTTGGTTGGGTTGGTACACTGGCGCAGATCCTGCGTAACCTCCATTTCCTCCATTTCCCGGGTTAGAATATCCAAAATTGTTACCCTCATTCTGTCCTGGTTGCTGTTGGTAAAATCAGTATATATACGCTTGGTAGAAGCAGCTGGGCATTAAACTTACCTGTCCACCATGTCCTAGAAACCCACTTGCCATGCCCATTAGCCCCCCCTGGTGTTGTCCCTGTTGCTGTTGCGCTCCAGAGTAGTTGCTATTTTGTTGGTAGTTGTTGTTATTGTTGTTATTATTCTGCTTCTTACCACCCAGCACAGCTTGCGCCATGTAGCCAACCAATGAACTAGGTGGTTTTTCACCATTCGAAGAACCTCCCGACAAAAAGGAGCTCGCAAATCCTCCCAGTCCGCTGCCTGAATTTGGTTTCTTTCCGCCACCCAGAAGGTGGTTTACTGCATAATTCTATCCCAAATTATCGTCAGCATCCCGTCCTAATTGTGCGTATAATTTGCTTACCCCAATGCCTCGCGAATCCGATGCTGGCTCTATTGTTCCATCTGCGTTCCTAATGCTCCGACTGCCATCCGCGTTCGTAATGAAATTCGGGTCCTGATGAGCTCCGCTTGGAAGATCTGGCGTTCCCTGCGGCGTAGGGCCCATGGGAGCATCGTGAGTGGGAACATTCCACTGTCGAAAGCCGGTGGAAATTTGAACGTAGTAGTATTCTTTAGTCGCGGCGTCCCATTGCGCAGTCCAGCCTTGAGGAAGGGCTGGAGGGCCAAATGAGGGGCCTTCCTGGCCTGGTCTGGGTTTCACTCCATTAGTATATAGTTGCGCACGAGGGAGGAGAGGACTGTACGTTGACGGTCCTGTCATCATCGATGGTAACTGTTGACGGAAGTAGCAGTGTACTCTTGCGGTCTGTCAAGTAGGTGGTGAGGACGGTGGAAGCTTGTGGTCGCAGAATCTTGGTTTTATCTCTTGCGACCGCCACGGTAAGACCTCGAAGGTAAAAGAGGCTATGCTCGCGCTTCACACACACAACCTTGGAACAATTTGCGATCACTAGACTACCAGCGAATTCCCCGCCTAACCTATTGAACTACTTCGTTCGGCTTTCGTCAGCCACGAATGGTGATACGTCTCAACTTTTGAGCCACCTCGTTGCCTTCGTTGCTCAGCTGTGCCAGGGAGAGATCGGCGAACTTAGGTGAGATTCTTGCTTAGTGATTTCAATTGTGCGGTTATCTACAGCATCATATTACTTCGGGAGAGAGCCTCCGTATCGGGTTAGAAATTTGGTGATTCTATTTCTGAGGCGGCTATCTCATTGTCTGTACTTCTTAAAGCGCATTAGATATTACTATTTGCACTGGCGGGGTCGATCTCAGTTGGTCAATGCGTCGGGAGCTTCGCTTCCCCCACGAGCCGAGCGCTAGCAAGTACGGAGTACTGTATATTGTTCCAAGTCACTTTTATGGCGCTAATTTCCAACGTCTTCTGTCTCACCTACCACATCTCATAGTCTACACTACGTCTCTCATGTATACACAAGCACACGTCAAGCGATTCGCCCAAAATGCTGCGTAAAGGTCACTTCGGTATATTACCTCTTCATACCAAGAAAGCGATTATCCATGTGCAGGAGCGTGAAGGGTATAAGATGGCTCAAATCTCGACCTCTGTAACACAGGCTGCCGCGCTCTCTGATGTCTTCTATTCTGTCAACGACACATACAATGTTCACTGCGAGCTTGTTTTTTGCCGACTGGTATGCTTCTGTTATGGCTTGATCGTAGACGAAAAGCGTTCTTTCCGGTCATATTCCTATTTCGACCAGACAGCAAATGACTCTTGCTTAATCAGAAGCCATGGATCACTTCCTCGCTCGTGTGAGCGCCCCGAGTAGGACACACTTGAGGCTACTTGTTGCCTTGTACTGACCTTTTCATCATTACATATCTTTTGCTCCAGGTCGACCAACCAGAGCGCAGGAGCAAACGCTCACATATCCATTGCGTTACTGTTGGATTTCATGTGTCTTCAGGGGTACGTGGCAGGCACATGCACACTCCGTTCCTCATCCTGAGTACCTCACTCCTCACTCCTCACATGTTGGCCTAATCATTTCGTGTCAATTTTGGCATTGATCATTTGTCGACCTGGACGATAATTTGCCTTGCAATCGATTAGCGAGTCAACACTGGATCAACATGTCCGAATATCAATATACGCCTCTTAACGATGAGTTGCGGGAGATCAGGCTTCTAGCACTGCTGCCTGGGTCGTTTTCTTCGCCAATCCAGTAAGATAGAACATTATCATACATTCCTTGTTGAACACTTTACCATTTTCCTATGATATCTCCTTCCCTCTGTCACCAATTGTAATATTTCTGCTGCTATTACGAATAACGTGTGCTTGTTGAAGAATGAGTGAGCTGACTTCCCACCGACATAGGCTCCGCCTTACAACGGTGCAGTTCATCGATTGCGTGACGTCAAAGTACGACGCACTGTCCTATACTTGGGGCCCGCCGGAAAATCCTTCGATGGTCACGATCAATGGCGGAACTCATTCTGTGACTAGAAATCTCGCTGAGGCTCTTCTATACCTTCGCCGTGTTGATGAGCCTCGTTACCTGTGGATCGATGCGATTTGCGTTAATCAACAAGACTTAATGGAACGAAGTCAACAAGTGAAACGAATGGCCGATATATATTCCAGGTCAGGGAAAGTCTTGATCTGGTTAGGTCCAGAATCTGAAACTAGTACCAATGCCCTGGACTGCATCGTCCTCATAGCTTCGAAGCTTCGGATTGACTGGATTGTGCATACCTTCGAGTACCGGAGCAAAGATAAGCCCAAAGAACTTGACTTCACCGAAGCTCAGTTCGAAGCAATAGAAAGCCTGTTCAGTAGGAGTTGGTTTCAACGCCTTTGGTGAGTCAATTCAATATTCTCTAGCCTACCTCTTGCCAGCCGACCTTATCTTGCACTTTCTATTGCTAGCTACTAGTTGTACATGTCTCTTTCGACCTTGATATTAGGAGGATGCAAGAGACCGTGCCAAACGCTTAGATCAACGCTCGGCATTTTCGTCGCTAGCCCGTGTCCCCAGAACAATGTTTCTCGGTGCAGCGAATCAAGGTTTGTCGAAGGAGATTTACCTCATCACCGTACCATAATATTACCCTGGCAATTTTTTCTTTTCATTTTCTTTTACTCGTGATACATAGCGATTAATTAGCAATATTTTTGCCTTAGGGTTTGGCAAGAAATTTGGCTTGCAAATGAAGGGGCAATAGTTGTATGTGGCCAACGGACCGTTCTATGGTCACATTTTCGAACAGCTGTGTTTTATCTTATTAATATCACCGACATATCTGAATCGTTGGCACTGTTGATCGCAGGTTTGTGGGAGCTGGTTTTAACTAATCTAAGAAGCAATTCATACTCTGCGCTCATCCACAAAATGAAGGATTGCCAATGCTCAGATCCTCGTGACAGAGTCTACTCCATCTTATCTGTTGCTACTGAAAGACTACAGATAGAGCCAGATTATACCAAAAGTGTACAAAGCGTCTATCTTGATGCAACGCGCCGCTCTATAGAATGGAGTGGCCGCTTGGACATCCTCAATCAATTGGAATTGGATGAGAACCAGGATCAACTTCCAACTTGGGTGCCGGATTTGAGATATCCACAGCTCTCCAAAGTGCTAGACGGCATTTCAGCAGTAGTTGGTGACTCGCCATGCCTGTCAATCGGCTTAGAGGAGAGGGAGCTGAAGGTGATGGGCCTACTTGGCCCAAAGCTCGCCCTCAAAGGAACAGTCTACCTTCCTAATGCAAGAGCAGATATACCCTTGTTGTACCACTTAGTCCATGACTTGATGTCTAGAATGAACCCGCCATGGGAAGGATTCGACGCGTTGAGGCCATTCTGTCGAGTTCTAATGTTGGGCCAATTTACCGAAACGGTTCTGCCCCTTCGTACAGCGCCAGCGTTATTTAGCCAACAGCGTACTGTGGAGATTCTGTATCACTTAATACACACGAGATGGCAAGCGCGCTGGGACCAGTTATCGAACGAAGAGCAAGGGTTTCTCAGCGTTGCAGGCAATCGCTGTTTTGGACGAGCTCTCGGCGTCACAGATCAAGGCCAGATATGTCTGGTTCCTAGATGCGCCATCCCGGGTGATACACTCGCAGTTTTGCTCGGTTCTACTTTCAGCACAGTACTGAGACAGGTCGAACCTGGGCGACACATAGTGGTTGGGGGGAGCTACTGTGATGGTCTTGCTAAAGGCGAAGCTCTCCTAGGCCCTCTTCCAGAACACTTTGACCATATTGCCTACCACCTTGAAACGGTTGTCTATCGTGCTTTCATCAATAGATCAACTGGAGAAATCGTCCCAGAAGATCCCAGACTATGGGAGCTACCCGCAGGTAAGCTTAATCTTAGCAATTTGCCCTACTTTCAGGACTACCGACATACATTGCTATTCAAATAAAAAAGCTTTTCGTATTTTCAACTTTCCGGCCATCTTGTGGACTGGATCTTTCCCATTTCAACAACATTAAACTAATTTCATCATCGTGACTTATAGGATGGCGGAGGAAATCTTGGGAGAACGAGCATCTTCAGACTTGGTTCGTGAACGACGAGACTCAGGAGGACACCTCGGCCTTTGATCCTAGACTTCTGCCCAAAAACCTCCTCGCTAGGAAGATTCCAATACAAGAATTGACTTTGATATGAATGGGATTGTGACAGGGCCTAAAAAGTTAGAAAAGCAGGGTTCATGTTGGCGCTAGGGCGGATCTCGCCGAGAGTGATGGTTTGTGGTAATGGACTCTTGGATTGTTAGGTTAGAAAATACTACAACAGAAGCAGGTTTCTTGGATATTTCGAATGTCGCTTGGACTTTATGGTCTCTCCTGGCAAAGTAACATCGCTTTGAGTATTGCTAAATTCATGTTCAGGGGGGGCGGGTTGTTAAGCGAGCGACAGCCAGTACACTAGAACTATCCGGATTCGACGCGCCTCTAAAGTCCGATCAGACCAGATCAACATATGCGATTGGGTGATGAACTACAGCTCAGGGTTCTGATAAAATTGGTTGGAATTGTAGAATATCTGGTAAACGAGTGTGTAGACCGAGGGCCCTCAGCACAGAATGAACGACGAAAGACACAACTCCCGAGCAAATAAGATTCAAGTAAGTACCCCCCCTGCTACCCAAGTTGAGCACACTTAATCACGCAATAACCTACTCCGGAACAGCAATATCCTTCCTCGGTCTCATCTGTCTCCACCTCGGATCCCCAGGTTTGTGACTCGTAGGCAGATGTTCAAACCCTTGCTTTATCAAGAAACCTTGGAAATCTTTCACATCTGCGTCAGGTACGTGTATAGTTAAGAACTTCCGCTCTTTTACGACCCCGGATGGTGCCGCTCCTGGGAATACCCGTGGCGCATAAGCTGATCCGTAGAACTTTTGGATGTGGTCAAACCATTTTTTTCGATTGGTAGGATTTCGAGGATTAGAGGGCCACCCTAAAAGATACGCCACTCGTTGGGCTTATTGGGGTTGTCATTAAGATCGAATGGTGTGCTTGCGGCTGCCATGTTCAAGAATTTTGAGTTTAATGGAAATATGAAGCTGGAGGATGATGAGAGAATGAGGAGTTGAGGCCATCTTTTATGCCCATGATTGACAAAGAAGATAAAAACCTTTACTCTTACTCCAATTACTGGTTTCCAGCCTGCCATAGATTGTAGGCTCGTTGTGAAGTGGAACCCGACCACTCGTTCGAAGGAGGAGTAGATCAAAAGGCGCAGATATTACCAACATATCTCTGTCCCTTTGTCTATAAACCTTCACAGAATTTGTGTCCCCCATGAGTCGATGCTAATCCGTTGGCCGAAGCTGAAATATTCCTCTATCTCACAATCCGCGAATCGCAAAGATTCAAATCATCGAGGTCACAATCATATGTTGGTATTCGAGAGCTTGACTGGCTGACATATATCCCAACACCCCATCCAAGAATGCTAGATCCGACCTCCAGTGTTGGTGTGTACAAAGAATTCGGTCATCAAAACGCGGTAGCGAGATGTAGACAGGGGCGTACTGCGGTACCACGGATTGCGTGCTACAACAAGCATGACTGCATGTCAACGCGGGACTGATGCTACATCAGTACTACTGATAGCATGTCTACGTAGGATTCTTGAGGAATAATACTTAAGTACTTCTAAGAGGAAGACTAGTAGACTGCTAGCTGCGTGCCGAAAGTAGTACTACGGAAAGGGCCTACACATCTTGAATAACGAGCTGACAAGATCCGTTTTCACGCTATTGATAGATGCTAAGTGGCTTTAAACTAACATCATCACAACATCGCGATTTCTTCCTGATTTCAAGTCCCAATCATAGCGTCTTCCGTGAAGAATTTAAAGGACAACAAACGAATACCAATAACATACGCGACCAAAGCAAAACACCATGACAAAATGCATCTACATCTTGAACATCAAAGCCCCCCCGAAAGCTCACTATATATTAAGCTACGATGTCGCCAAATCATACATCCGAAACAAGGACGAACAGATGCTTCTACTGGATACTCCGTCCGTACTTAGATAGCACTTATTAACTATATTAGATATACATTATATAAACAAGTGCAGTACCCTCATTCTTTTACTCCTCAGGGTAAATTAGTATATGAATAAACGCTTCTATCACCTCTAAGCATTACCTACAGAAACCACCTATTAATATTTCCGGAGAATTCCATGACGTAATTTATCATCTTCCCCTCTACTAAATAAACATGTAATATCAACACTCAGCAGCAACCAAGCGGCAAGCTTCATCCAATCCCATAACCACTTGCTTAACTTAATCAACGTGGTTTTCCGGTGAGATCACAGCGTCTATCTATCATCGAGATCCAGTATCACTCTTCGAACATTCATTTAGGTAGCACTCAATCGCGGCACGCAGAGCAGTAAACCTCTTACTGATCTTATACAGTTTATTTTAGTACGTAACTTTAGCTATGTGTTTTGATGTTCCTGTGAGATTGATCTGGGAGTAGATAGTATACGAGTGGAATGATGATAGGATCTTACAGTTTAAATTAGCATCTATCTAATCAAAATGTCAATGACCGGAGTAAATAGGAGTGGAAGCCGACAGTGGATACTCGCAGACCTCGTAATCTATCTTAACGATCGCGTAGTCAAATATTCCGCTGCCTTGCTAATCGACCTATTACCGTTCCTGCCCACCAACCCTTAACAATCCCACAACCACCAGAGGAACAAAACTAAACACCCTTCCCTTATCAAATTCGACAATGACAATACCGCACACTCACACATCCCGGCCCATCATCGCCTACGTACCTACGTACAATCCACAGCACTAGGACCCCTGCACCATCGCATCAGACCCACATCTAAGCGGCGACCTTCCTCCCACCCAATCACCGCGTCGATATTTCGAAGCATCGAGACTCGCGACTTCCATATTTCACGTCTTGTCTTTCGAGACTGCATTTTCTTTACAACATCCAACTACAAACAGATGAGATTTTGTTTCGGAGATGGCGCGTTGAGATGGAGGTGGGAAGATAGGGAAAGATGGAGATATGGAGAGGTTGTGAGTGGATCCTGCATGCAGCTGATGGAGAACGACCCGTATGGTGAGGATCTTGGATGCTTTTTTTGACGTCGATGGTCATGCTCGTGCTGGAATGTGTCAGTATTGGATGATGAGTGGTGATAGGTAAGTGGTTGCTGCAATGATGGGATGAGTGCTGATTTTCTGCTAGAGAAGTGGGTACCAGAACCTCTGCTCCCTCTTCACGATGGGCTAATGTATCGAGAAGATGGTGAGTCGAGAGACTGCTAAAACAGCTGTGCCATCCAAGCAATCTCACTGGATTTCGAATCAGAGGAGAGATCTCAGGACTTTACGACGGCAAACACATCTCCAGCCCAATTTTCCCGGGAGAATAGTCACGCAAGAGACGACTGCTGAGCGCTCCGACTGGTGAGAACCATCCAGCATTCTACTGGAAACAAACCCGACAAATCTCTGTTGAAAGAAGAGGCTAACACGTACGCAATACTATCGTCACCAACACGTGAACAGGTCGTGGGTGCTCTACCAGTTTGAGAGCTACAACGCGCTAATGGTAATCGAGCAGAAAATACTCCGGATAACAGCGGGATAGTGGACGATGACACTCGGTCAAACCCTGTCAACATTGATGAGTGATTGGAGATAGTGTCTCTGAGCAACTGGATGCTTTGTTCTTCTCGGTATCTCTTACTCCGCGGTACCGCCATATTTTCAAGCGCAAAATATGCTTTGACAATTTAAGCTTTGTGCACGGTAGTAAGGGTGTAAAAACATGTTATGGTTGGCTAGATACCCATGATAGTACCCATAATAGTACCCACACACACCATTTACGAAGGTCAAAGCAGAATGTGGCGGTACCGCGGAGTAAGAGATATCGAAATATGATATGGCACACGAAACGCCTTGCCGTGTTGAGACTTGATTTCAACCCTGCAGAGGTGGCTCCAATGCCGTTACAAAGACTGACTTTCGACAACGAAATGCATACTAGTACTGAGCGGTGTTTTCTTCTAGATTTTATCACTTGATAGTGTGGAGTATTTACAGCGAGAGCATGAACAAGTGTTCAGTCTGCGATCTGCCACCTGCGATACCTGAAGATTTACAGATATGAGAACTTGCGACAGACTTGGGCAGATGCAGAATCAGATGTGTTCATGGTCTGAAATACGTCTAGAAGAAAAGGACGAAAACCAGTCTCTGCTAAAATTTCATTGTCCAAGTGGGCATTATAGTGAAGTCATTGCCTGTACTTTGCTTAACTTTGCATTTATGGTACCACTTTTATACCGTTGCAGACTGTAAAAATTCGCCAAGTGGCACACATCGCGCGCAGGAGGATATATGGAAATGCCCATTGCAAATTTCCATTGCAAGATCGTCGCTTCCGCAAACATGAAAAATGCTCGAGTGGACAGTGGAATACCACGTTCATACCAATCCAAACTCCCGTCCCAGGTCCCATCCATGCGATCATTATCCCTCATAGTACGTCGTCATCAATTTACTCAGAAACTTCCCGGGAATGAACAGGTGCAACATTTGCGGTAGTCGTTGTCTCCTTCCCATGGAAGATTCCACTCTCGTTGGCCGGGCCCTCGCTTCTAATTTCGGAATCCTGTTTCTTGGCTTTCATGAATGGCAGGTGGCCCTTGTTCTCCCTGTAGCGCATCAAGATGAAGCCGGCGATGACTGCAAGCCAGTACAGGTTGTAAGAGATCACAGAGCCGTACGTCGCAGAGTTTTGCCAGCCGAGAAGTGCGTTGAAAATACCCCATCCGCCACCTCCATTGAGCTCCGGATTGCCATAGTTGACGTGCCAGACGCTTCGGTCAATGTCATACGAACCAGGTCCTGCTCCAACTTCTGCAGCATCGCCACCGACGATGTTGTTCCAGTCTTGGGCTTCAAAGTACCACACGGCTCGACTGAAGAGACCTGCAGCTACAAGATACATGATGCAAGTGGAAATGATGAGGAAGATCTGGAGTTTGGTCGAAGCACCACCCCTGGATATTGTCAGTGAATGGGGAAGTGGGCAGGATTGAAGCCGACTTACTTGTAAAGGATATATCCACAGGCGAACCCAGCAAGGAGACCGCAAATGACTGCCAGAGGGACAGCAGAGGCAGGAGAGGAGAAGGAAACACCAGCAATGAAGACGATGGCTTCGAGGCCCTCTCTGAGAACAGTAATGAAGGGGAGCATGAACATTGCGTACTTTTCACACCAGCGCTTGAACGCACTTCTCCTTCCGCCAGCGGTAACCGGCTTGTCCTCAAGAGCCTTGAAGAGCTTGACCCTCCACTTCTCGTGCATCTTTGAAATACGGAGGAGGGCAGCACCAACAATACTGATGACTATAGTTGCAAGAAGAGCGAAAGAGGCTTCCCAGTAGTATTCAGTATTGGCCCATTTGTCCTTTCCGATGGTGTAGAAAGCGCCGATGAGACCACCACCAATAATCAAGCAGATCAACAAGCCAGCTGCCGTACCGTACCAGACCTATTCAATGATCAGCAATTATGAGGATACCACAACTTGTCGCTCTCACCTGCTTCACGAGCTGTTTATACAGTTTTTGATCGCCATTGGGCCCGTCGAGATTCTGCTTCAGAAATGCGAGAAGTACAGAACAAATGATAGCGGTCTCCAACGTCTCGCGAAAGACGACGAAGAAGACCGGAATGGCGAAAACGTTGGGCATCGTGAGTTAGAGTCCGGTCCAAGGGAAGGCCGACAACACGACAGACGCAAAACTTGAATTGAATGGAGGAAGTCGCGAAGCGTTGTTGGCGACACGAAATGACGAAGGGAGGAGGAGGATCAGATATGATAACGCAATAAGATCTGATTAGGCGGGCAGCGGGACAGGGCTTTGAACCAAGCGGGAAGACCAGGCAATCATCGTACGATGTCCTGACGGTCAATTATTAGGCGTGGCCTGGTACGAAGCGCAAGTCTGGCGAACAGCCGATAATCGGAGGAGCCCTTTCCTCGAGTGCCAGGGTGCTGGCAAAGAGAGCGATTCGCGATGCCTAAGATGGGGGAGGATATCAAAAGACAACAGATGATTGCTATGAGGCCGAAGAAACGTCGAGATGGACCGAAGTACGAGCATGCAGTGAGGAGATACCCATGAACCAAGCAGAAAAGGCCTTTTTAGCTGCTGGTTAACAAGTACTCCGTACACAGAGGAGAGAATCAGCCGAGCTTTCCCCAGGCCAGGCCAATCTGAGGATCTGATAAGACCGACTGTGGGGCAATCTAAGAAAGGTAAATATCCAGCCAGGTGGAGCGATCTAGCGCTGGGCCAATCATTACCATCAGAAGCATCTGATAAAAAAAAAGCAAATTTTCCCGAGGTCGTCTTGAGATTCTATTTCCCGTACAGCTGGGGTCAGTGACATCGCCAAGTCCCTTGGAAGTCATGGAAGTGGGTTCTGAATTGCTTGTCGGCTTCAAGCTCATAGATCACTGCTTGGCACGCAGTTACCGCGCCGCCCCGCCCGCTCCTGCAACAATACTTCAGTAATATGCAACATGCGTTCGAACTTCGAAGACACTTGGCACGCAACTGTGTAGTAAAACCTGTACGAGCAAAAAGAAAGCCTTCAAGACTCATGCAAAGCTCATCGCAAGTCACATTTCGGGTTGCCACGCAACAAGCTAGTCATCTTCATCCGACGTTCCGCCTTCCACAGCATTGCCGTCGGTAGGGAACCTAAACTATTTGTCGGGTTCACCGCGTGGTGGACCTCGGGAGCTATTGTCATGACTGTAAAAGACTAAGATGACTAGCAAGTAAAGTTTTCCGGGACTTTAGAAGTGGAAAATCCCTTAGAAAACTGCGGGCATTTTAGTCTGTAAATGACTTTGGAAAAGTAACAGCTTACTCGAGCGCTGCAGGCGGGATAATTTGTGCAACATATACTTGGGAAACAACCCTGTTGCAGAACGCACCTCCACACTGCAACACCACCTCACTGCATTCCTAGAAAACTGTATTCCGCTATTCAAAGTCACAACACTTTCAGAAGCATCTTCTTCATATCTCGATCGGCAGAGTTAGAATCATCGACAGTAGTGTGACACGGCATCACTCCCCCTCACGAGTCAAGACTGCCACACTTAAAGGCGAGGGTTTTATACTTCTACACATCCAATTCGAGTCAATCAATATCTCACGACTTGTTGCAATTACAAACGCCTTTTACGAAATCGATACACGGTAGCTCGTTCGTGGCGTACCAGTCAACGGCGTCTGATCGCAATATCGGCCCACGCATCGTCAGAATCGGGCACCCGTCGTCGAGCCGTCTCTGAATTCTCGCCTTACTGTTTTTCACACCACTTTTCACGGAAAGCATTCGATTCCTAATAAGTATTGTTTACTGGAACTTCTCGGGCCGCGGTCATCTGCACATATCCAAGGTTCATCTGTTTTCTGTTCTATCAAATCATACACCGTCCGCGAATCTCTCGAGGCTAAATCGCATCTGATAACAACCTAGACCGTTGCCACCCTGCAATCAGATCATCTAATCAGATTCGCTTGTTCGTCCTTTTTCTACCCCCCAACGACTTCTGCAAGGGTATCGACCAAGGGTTCGCTTTGCTGCAGATACGGACTGGGATCCTCGCAGGCCACCCCTCCTCATACCTTCCCGTCCTCTGTCCGGCCTCGCTCTGCAATCGCCAATTCTTCTCGAGTTGAGTTGTAGAAGGCTATCAACCACGTTCGCAGGTCGCAACATAATTCTTCTCATATCCGCTTGACGACCCTGCTGGAAATCTGTAGCCGTACAGTACTTGTATCGTCGCTTCATTTGACTTCGGTACTGGAAAACTCCTCGACTTCAGAATGGCAATCTCTCTTTCGCACTTCCCCATTTTAGGGGCGCTGCTACTTACCCGTACTCTTGTGGCAGAAGCAGCGAACACAGTTACCTATGATTTCAATATTGGCTGGGTGCGCGCAAATCCGGATGGACTTTTCGCACGTCCTGTTATTGGTATCAATGGACAATGGCCGTTGCCAACAATGGAAGCCACCAAGGGAGACCGCGTCATTGTCAATGTCGAGAACTCTCTAGGTAACCAGAGCACCACCTTACATTTCCATGGACTTTTCCAGAACGGTACCACATACATGGATGGTCCAGGTCAAGTCAATCAGTGCGACATTAGTCCCGGCCAGAAAGTCGTCTACAACTTCACTGTAAGTCAACTGGTCTAAGTCAATTTATTGGTATTAACAAAAACATAGGTTGAGCAATCTGGTACTTATTGGTATCATTCTCACGACAAGGGGCAATATCCTGATGGGATTCGCGCACCTTTTATCATCCATGATCCCGAATTTCCATACCAAGATCAGGTTGACGAAGAGTTTGTTCTTTCTGTTTCCGACTGGTATCACGAGGAGATGACTGAGTTGATCTCGAAATTCATCTACAGGGGCAACCCAACTGGTGCCGAGCCAGTGCCCAATTCTGCTTTGATCAACGATACAGCCAACTATACACTCGCTGTCGAGCCTGGGAAGACTTACCTGTTCCATATGGTCAACATTGGTGCTTTTGCTGGACAGTATATTTGGTTCGAGGGCCATAACATGACTATCGTCGAGGTGGACGGCGTGTTCACGGAACAAGCTGAAGCCTCTATGATTTATATCTCTGCAGCACAGAGGTGCAGTTTCCTCATCACGACTAAGAATGAAACAACCTCCAATTATGCATTTGTTGCTAGTATGGATACCGTAAGCGGCTCTTATCTGTTTGGAGAGACCAGTACTAACGAGTATCAGAGTCTTTTCGACGTGCTCCCAGATGATCTTCAATGGAATGCGACCGGCCATCTAGTGTACAATTCAGATTTGCCACTTCCCGAAGCCGCTGAAGTTGCTGAGCTTCTCGAGTTCGATGACTTTACCCTCGTGCCTTATGACAAGCTTCCATTACTTCCAGAGGCCGATCAGACGGTTACTCTAGACGTCATCATGGACAATCTTGGAGACGGAAAGCCATAGTGAGGATAACATTTCGGGACTGAAAGTGTTATCCATACTAACAATCAAATTAGTGCATTCTTCAATAACATCAGTTATGTTTCACCAAAAGTACCCACACTCTATACTGCAATGACTACCGGCGACGATGCCTCAAATCCACTAGTCTACGGCGAATACTCTAACCCATTCGTCCTCGAGAAGGATCAAATAGTCGATATTGTCGTTAACAATCTTGGTGAGTATTGAATTTCTAGAAATCCCGCTCAATGGAGACTAATGGACCTTTTAGATAGCGGAAAGCACCCCTTTCATCTTCACGGCCATCACTTCCAGGTTCTCGTCCGTACGGAAGATGAGGCTGGTGTCTTCGACGGTGCCAACTCATCGCAGACGAATTACCCTGCAGTCCCAATGAGACGTGACACGCTTGTTCTCAAACCAGATGGGAATATGGTGGTCAGATTCAAGGCTACTAACCCTGGTGTGTGGCTGTTTCATTGCCAGTAAGTCGCTCACTCTGTAAGATTCCCTCTCAATGAATACTAAGGTTCTCTCAGCATCGAGTGGCATATGGACCAAGGTCTCGTTGCAACATTCATCGAGCGACCGCTAGAAATGCAACAGAATCTTGTCATACCCGATGACCACATCGCTCTTTGCACGTCCAACAACGTGCCCATTACCGGTAACGCTGCAGCCAACACCAAAGACGTACTGGATCTTTCTGGTCAAAACAAGCCACATGCACCTCTTCCAGATGGATTCACGGCCCGCGGCATCGTAGCCCTTACATTCAGTATCATCGCTGCGCTTCTGGGTCTTGCTACCATCACATGGTACGGATCGAAGGATATGGGAGCAGCAAGCATAGCTGCTGAGAAGAATCGCATTAATGCTCTAGCGGGCGAGAATACACAGGAGAGATCTGGTTCTGATGTTTCGGAGACGAAGGTTGGTTGAAGCAGGCGTACATAGGATACCCAGGTTGTGATTTGCTTTGGCGTGGAAGCTCGTTATTGAGGCGTTATTAGTAATAGGAGAGGATATGCTCGATAGCTGGAGCTTGAAGTTTTGATATTTTTGAATAGAGAATCCAAGATGCTTCTCTTGATTCAGGCCTCACCCGTGGAATATATGTAAGCTTTGTGAAGCGAAGTGGTGATGTGGAGCAACGTGGGAGCTTGGGCTGGTCTTGGCAATCGGATACCGAACTCCGCTTTGGTGGGAACCTCGTCACGACGTGAATGACATGAGGGTTCACGATCCATCCCCTCCATTTCTATATTTGCCCATAATTGCCTCTGCCTTGTCTTCCTCTTCTATCGTCGATAATCTCTGGTTTTTATGTTTGCATCTTCCATTTCCTGTCGCCCACCAATCCCCATCCCCAGACTAGTGTTCCGTCGTTGCAATCGGCGAGTTGCTACTATAGATTGAACAGCTATTAAGAAGCTCGCAGCGATTTTGTAGGAGGCCCTGTCTGATGGCAAGTGTGGTACCTCTGTCTGATCAATCAATTGGCTCTGTATCGGTCACTGTGCTGCGGGTACTGCTTGGTGGAGGAGCAGGGCGATAGTCGCTCGACATGGCGGGGAGGAAGATCGCTGCCGGCATGAGGGATTGGTCTTTGGCAGATAGCTATGGTATGGACAACTTGTGAAATGATGGTTTGCGAGAATATTAGCTAATGTATTTGAGTACCAGGCTTCATTGCTACTTTCGTTGCGAAGTCCGGACGGCGCCCTCGCGATCGAACCTCTCATTCCATAGTGGCAGGTAATCGACAACTCTCGACAGCTTTACACTCCCGAGTTTCAAGAGTAGACTATGCCAGGAATGAAGAGTCGTCCACAGCGAGATCTTCTGGTAGCTGTCGTAGCCATAGAGCTGGGAATCCACATACACGTCGGCACTTCCACGATTACTTCGTCACTAATCTACCCTCATCCTCCCTACACCCAGACTCCCGCTCAGCAGGTGGCCCACATCACAAGCTCCCACGCTCAGAATCAACACCTCACACACCAGGCAGTACCACATCGCCAGCAGCAGCACCTCCGATGTTCGGACCCTCCCGCGATCTCACGGTAGTACGAATTCCTCTGCGAAGCGCCAAACACCACTTTGGAGTTTCCCTCTCACGTGGTACGCGCCCGTACAACGAAGATACATATCAAGCTGGCACTTTGGAAATCCCTGCGTTTGCAAAGAGAGCACCCATAAGTCTGAGTCGATCAGGAAAGACGGGGCCTGGGGCGACGAGTGCGGATAGTGCGAGTGGCGACCCTCAGGTTTTCTTCTTCGGGGTTTATGATGGACATGGGGGAAATGAATGTAGTGATTTTTTGAGGGAAAAGCTGCATGGCTATGTCGAAGAGACAGCGGGGATCTTCGAGTTAGGGAGCAGTTTGAGGAAGGGCAAGGGCAAGGATGGAAGTGGGGAGCGTGATGTTGGAAGCAGTGAGCTTGCTGGCAAAGGGAAGGAGATTCTGCGGAAGATGGAGATGGAAGGGAAAGATGATGTGAAAGATGAGGTGAATATTCCGACTCGAAAGGAAGCTGGAGCTTATAAGAATCCACCATCCGAGCCTGCCATTGAAAGCGAAGAGCCTGAGCCGATTGAGTCGAACAAACCCAAAACGATTGAATTGGAGCGGTCTTTAGTTGCTCAGTGGAAAGAGACAGTTGGGGGATACTTTCGACGTTTCAAGCCAGCCTACTTCACATTACCATCTTCTTCACAGCCAGACTCGACTTCCACCCCCGACGCACAAGTATCCATCGAGACAGTCTTGATGTATGCATTCTTGAAAGCAGACTTAGACTTTGTCACAGCACAAGCTCGCAAACCAGATGCCGACTCTCACAGCGATGAGCCCCTGAATGCAGACGACATTCTCGGCAAACCAGCCCACCGAGCAACAGCATCCGATCGCATCGGCGGACCAACACGCTTCCTAGGCGGTTCAACAGCCTCAATAGCTCTAATATCAACTCCAACGCCCACCCCATTCTGGCACCCAGCATCCCCCTCAACCCTCGTCGTCGCCCACGTCGGCGACACCCGCATCCTCCTCTGCTCAACCGCAACCGGCCTCCCCTTACCCGTAACCACCAATCACCACCCCTCCTCCCCCGTCGAATCGACCCGTCTCCGTCGTTACGCCGCAACCTTCGTGACCGATTCCTTCGGCGAAGAACGCATGTCCGGGCTCGCCAACACGCGCGCCTTCGGCGACATGCGCTCCAAACGCATCGGCGTGTCCGCGGAACCAGAGCTCCGCCGCGTCGAGCTCGCGCCCGCCGAATACAGCTTCCTCGTCCTCGTCTCGGATGGCATCTCCGGCACGCTGAGCGATCAGGAGATTGTAGATGTGGTTAAGGAGGCGAAAACGCCCGAGCAGGGCGCGAGGGATGTGGTGGCTTATGCGACGGAGGTTACGAGGGAGGGGGATAATGCGACGTGTTTGTGTGTGAGGCTTGGGGGGTGGGAGAGGAGGGGGGAGGGGGGGATGGGGAGTATGGGGACGAAAGAGGTGAGGGATTTCAGGAGGAATGATGCGTTGGATCCGAGGAGTCGGAGGACGTGATCGTGTTGGATGAGAAGTGGACTTGGACTTGTGGATATTGAATAGATCCTAGATACATATCCCTATATACCGTTATTGGCCCCTAATTACACCTCATCATCACGAACACTCATCAGATTCCGAACACTCATCAGATTCTTAAGTCTTGATTCTGTTTTCCACATCCTAGTGTTTTCCAGCTCTTAATACGATACCCAGTCCGAAAAGTTACCTACCTAGTCTCTAGCCCTCGTTCACAGCAAAACTCCATGCCCCGAAGCTTTTGATGATATATAAGCGAGCGGGATTCAGAATTCCGGGTCGGGTAGATTGAGTCAATATCTGGATCTGAGTCCTCGTTCTGTGACCAGAAGGCTGGGTGAATTTCCTGGGCGGTTCTTGTGGAGATATGATTGTGAACGGGCTGTATGAGGGAGATGAACCTGGAAGAGTGCCTGCAACCACTACTGTATTCCGAATTCGAATCCATACGAAATAACCCCCTCACCCCTCCCTCGCACCAACCATCAATTCTAACCGTCCAGCCAGCACCCTATGTTTCCTAATAACCTCCACCCACTCCTCATCCCCAACCGCATCTTCATCTCCCTCCCCAATCAGCGCAAGAACCAAACTAAAATCCCCACCCAACCTCCCCAAACTCCCCGCGCAATAAAGCACCTGCGTCAAAAGACTATCCCTCGAGCTCCGATCCCTGACATTCGGAAGATACAGCCTCAAGGTATGTTCCAACATCCCCACCAGCTTCTGGGGAAACGTGCCGAGGGCGGAGGGAAGCGGTTGTAACGGATCGACCTTCCCCTGCGGGATCAAGTTCTTGACGCCTTCAGGTGTCGCTGTGGGAGGCGGGAAGATAGAGCGGTACATACTCACGATCGCGAAAGATTGCTCGCGGAAGATCTCGATGTAGCGTTTTAGATAGCGCTCTGTTTGTTGGCCGCCTTGCCATTTGTTGCTTTCTTTCCCCCCTGGGGGAGGGTGGGTTGATAGTTTTGCGGTTTCTTGGTCGGCTAGTTCGCGTAAGGGGGAGAGGGCGGAGAGTGTTTGGTGGAGGTTTGTGAGGCGGCAGATGAGGAAGAGGGAGCCGAGGGCTCCTTCGCGCGTGTTGGCTGAGCTTGAGGATAAGGTACTTGGTGTTGAGAGGCTAGGGTTTAGGGGTGTGGGATCTAGGTCTGGGGCAACTCGACGTAGCCAGCTTATTGTACGCATGGCGCTTGCTAGTTTTAAACCGTTCCCGCGGAGACTTGCGATTAGGTTGGTGCACATGTCTTGCATAGCCGTTTCGGCCTGTACGCTGACGGTCGTGATGAGTGGGGATGTGGGATAGAGACCATGGAGGCGCTTGATGTGGGCATTGAGATCTAGAGCCGAAGCATAGTTTAAAGTCGCGTTCGAGCTGCTTGTAGTTGCTGTCGCTGCGGTGTTTGAGGATGAGGATATTGCCGAGGAGAGCAGCGTGGGCAGATCCAAGACATCTGATAGACGATCGATATTGCGCGAGAGGAGAAGTGCCTTTCGTCGCCGGTCTAATAGTGGATTTGTGTTTTCTGCGCGCAGATTGTAGGTTTCGCTGAAATTGATGGCCGCATCGTCTAGTTTTGGGAGCGCGTCTCGGAGGGACGCGGTGGATTGCGCGAGGGTGGGTAAGGTGGTGCTTAGGGTGGAGAGATGGGTCGAAGAGTCGATGATCGATTTGTGGGATCGTTTTGAGAGTGCTTGGAGGGAAAGGAGGAGGGAGTGAGTTGTTTGTGATAGCAATTGAGGTTCGGTGGAGGTGAGGGAGGTGAGTGGAAGAGTTGTGAGTCGCGAGAGATATGCGCTTGTGTTTGGATCTTTGGAACTTGGTGGTGGGCGAGGTGAAGGTTTGTCGAAGTAGGGAAGTAGGAGCTCGTATAATGGATCTGCCATGGTGGAATTGGTATTGGGTTGTCAATGGATATCTCCAGAGTGTGATGTTGATGTTGATGTGTTCTGATCTTCGCTAAAGTCGAAGCTCTTGGATTCGTGGCAGCGGAATTGCTCCGACGGGTGTACTTGTACTGTACAGTACCTGGTACGTGCCTGGTACGTGCCACTACCCCACCATCCCCGGGCCGCTTTCTAGACCCCACTAAGAACAATCCCCACGTCACTGCACAACAACCACTCCATTTTTCAGTTCATGATACTCATTACGATTCCTATACGTCTTCTACGTCTTCGATACTTAGGATTAGATACATCACTCTTACGGTTGAGTTAATCTGTTGCGATTACCATTATTGCCCGCTACGTCACTTACCGGAAAATCGATTGATTGACCAATTGATTATTTGAGCCAGTCAAGTAGTGTTCCAACAGAATGACTTCAACGCAGGGGAATTCTGCGCCCCGCATCGCATTCAACGGCATATATGTAGCAGGGAAGCCCCAGCACAGTCGATGGGATATCTCAAGTCAAAATGGAACGATCCAATCTATCGACAAGTCTAAAGACGATACCACCACTTCAAAGCAGTTTCTCATACCCAGCTTGTGCCACCCTCATATTCATATCGACAAATTCGGTCTTCTATCTCATCCTAAATACGCTGACTTGGAGATCAAAAATGGTGATTTCGCAGAGGCAATAAAGTTGACAAGTAGGTGAGAGCTGTTCCGGTTCAACCCAGAATTTCAATCTTGATACTGACTACTATAGGTGAGGCAAAATCTCGATTCGAGCACGATGACCTCATTGAGCGAGGCCAGGCTTTGATCGAAGAGAGCATCGCTTTTGGTGTTACCCACATGCGGGCTTTTGTCGAGGTAGATGCAGTTGTTGAAATGAAGTGCTTGAACGCTGCTCTCGAGTTGAAGTTTCAATATCGCAAAGAATGTTACATTCAAATATGTGTCTTCGCTCAAGACGCAATTGTCAGCCATGACGATGGAGGGCGACAGATGAAAGAATTACTGGAGAGAGCTGCACAGACACCAGGAGTTGAGGCTCTTGGCTCTACACCATATGTTGAGAAGAACGGTGAGATGGAAGCTCAGCTTGCGAACATGGAATTCACGATCCAAATGGCGAAGAAAAACAAGCTGCATCTAGATTTCCACATCGATTACAACCTGGATTCGACCCAGCCGAGTATGGTGCTTGATGCCCTTGCTCTGCTTCGTAGCATAGGATGGCCCACCGATATAAAATCTGCTGAATATCGAACAATAGTCTTTGGACACTGCACTCGGTTGACACTCTTTGAGGGGAGTGAGTGGATGAACTTGCGCGACAAGATTGGGCGTCTGCCCGTCTCGTTTGTCGGACTTCCTACATCGGATCTCTTCATGATGGGCCGACCAGATGAGGCGTCTGGTGGAGGCGTCAGGGTCCGAGGAACACTGCAGGTGCCGCAGATGATCGAAAAGTATGGCTTCAACGCAGCTATAGGAATCAATAACGTGGGAAATGCTTTCACTCCACAAGGGAGCTGCGATCCTCTCAGACTTGCTAGCCTGGGAGTTGCTGTCTACCAGGCCGGAACTAAGGAAGACGCGGATATATTGCTCGTGAGTTTCCCCTTGAGCACATCCTCTATTTGAATCTAGGCGAGAGTCACTGATATATGGTTCCTTCTCCCTTGAGCTTGAGGTATCATCGTATATTCGCTCTGCATCAGAGGAACTCACTGCCGTCGTCTTACACGGACTATGGCAAAGTGTGCCAATCCCTATATGGGAGTAGGCTACCAGAATGCCGGTCTCCTCTTCGACTTTGTGTTGATGCAGCTTCAATTATGAAGGAAAGAAAAATGCTAACTGGCCAAATAGCAATGCGTGACAAGCCGGGCAAGGCATGCCATTGGACTGAATTTCTCGCCGCCAAATGATATGGCACTAGCTGTTGGTGACCCAGCAGACTTGGTGGTTTTCGGTAACGAATCAACCACGAGTTCAGGGTCATTCCGAGCTAGAACCACCACGCAAGGAATCGTCAATGATGCAGGGCCAGACAGAATGACAGTTTTTCAGGGCAGAATAGTCAGCCCAAGGTAAGTGTTGTGGGGATGAGGAGATGGGAACCGTTCTGGACGGTCGACCAGGTATCATAGGGCTAGAACCGACTCACGAGGACCGCCCAATTATGGCCCGCACGTGTGTCGTGTACGAGTAATACTTCAAAGTAGCTAGGTATACGTAACAGCTGCAGTGAATGTGAGACCGCAGTCAGTTGCCGGAAGCACGAGTTACTAGTCACCTTCGGCTGTGCTTGCCTAGTGGAAGTATGTAATAAGAGATGGTGTCGCCGTATCTGACAATCGTAGAAATAAAGTTGAAGTACTGTAACTGTTTTGATGCTTTTGATGTTCCTCCAACTCCAACATTTGCTGCCGCTCACCCCAGATTGCGTCTTCTGTCCTGCGGCTCGAGAGGACCCTTGAAACGCTAGTGCCGGAAAAGGATTAGCTCAACCTTTGTCACTGCCCATCCCAACGGTTGAGAGCGAGAGAGAGAGAGAGAGAGAGAGCCTCGGACATCTCGAAGCGCCTTGATCTTGCTTCCTCCATCTCCATACATTAATTATTACTATACGAAAGCAGCCCGCGTCTGCACCACCATCACCACCTCCTCCTCCTCACGCTCCTCGTGCCAGGAGAGTCTCGATTAGCTTTCCTGCACAACTCCTATACATCCTGTACTGTACCTCGAGGAGAAGAGGCCCTTCATCATCATGCACGATCCCTTTCCTATACCACCGCTTCCTTGGTTGAGCAAAGCTGTCCAGCCTTTCTCTGACTACTTCGGCCTCACGACACTACCATTACATATCCACGAAGTCGTCGGCTCTTTCCTCGGCTACTACTTCATCAACGTCGTCGTTGCACCATGGATATCGAAAAAGATATTTCCAGTAAAATATGCCAAACTCTCTCCAGAGCGAAAGATTAATTGGGACGTGCATGTGGTTTCGCTGTGCCAAAGTACAGTTATCAACGCCCTAGCTCTTTGGGTCATGTTCACAGATGAGGAGCGCAAGGGAATGGACTGGAAGGAACGTATTTGGGGATATACTGGCGCTGCTGGAATGATCCAGGGAATGGCCACGGGATACTTCCTTTGGGATTTGGTTATCACTCTCCAGAATATTAGGCTTTTCGGACTCGGCATGCTCGCCCACGCTCTGAGTGCGCTTGTGGTCTTTTCGTTTGGATTTGTAAGTTTAGGCGTTGTTCAGAGCAGGATACATAAGACTGACTCGATCTCGCAGAGGCCTTTCGTAAACTTCTACGGCTGTACCTTCATCCTCTACGAACTCTCCTCCCCATTCCTGAATTTCCACTGGTTCTTTGACAAACTGGACATGACTGGATCTAAACCTCAGTTATACAACGGAATTGCCCTCTTGGCTACATTCTTCTCCTGTCGCCTAGTCTGGGGCACATATCAATCTGTTCGAGTTTACCAGGATGTTTGGAAAGCAGTACACCATAGACCTGCTGGCGGAAACATCATCATTGATGCCCTTAACAATGGTACGGCTGCAGGTCTCGATGCCGCTGCTGGAAATAGCGCCGCGCCTATTCATAACGAAATTATGAAATTTGCGGGTCCTGAATTCGTTCCTCTCTGGTTGGCTTTCACATACCTTGGAAGCAACATCATCTTGAATACCTTGAATTTCTACTGGTTTGGAAAGATGATCGAGACCGTCCGAAAGCGATTCCAACCCCCAAAGGAAGACAGACGAAAGGCAAAGGTGTTGGCTACTAAGAGCACTAGCCCTAATGGGACTGTCAAGGTTGACCTCGACTCGACAGAAGTCCGCCGACGGAATGTAGAGAAGGAGGAACCAATCGATGCCATTTCATGATCGTAGGATTGGACTCGAGTACAGTAATACTATTGGATTGTTGTGGATAGCTTTTGGTCGATCACATAAGGCGTACGGGACCCCGCGTTGTTTGCTGTTGCAACTTTTATACTGAGCGGGATTTTCTTCAAGTGCTAATCCACCCCTGCATCGCTACTAGTCGCTTATTTTTCCCCCCCTCTTCATTGCTTGCGTGGAGTGATGGATGAGAGAATCGTTATTGGATACGTTTACACAATCAAGGACTGAGAAGTCTAACTCCTCACAACCCTCGCTGTGCGTTCGGTGTCTAAATCGTGTCGTGGGCAATAAGCTTGTTTATCTCCTGGACTGACCAATGACGGCGCTGAATCGCAAATATTGTAGGTCCCCGCAAGACACATATAATCAGAAGGACGGATGTAATACCCCCGATGGGACATAGCTGGTAGCCCATGCAACGTGAACCGTAAAGTTTATCCTCGCCCCTCTAAGCGGTTCGCGTATTTGATGTTAATATTGCTCGTTGATTTATGAAGTTGTTGGGTTGGGTTTATTGGATAGATGGGGATAATGCGGGGGAGGAGGAGGGGCTTTGATTGCATGGGATGGAGTGGGATGGAGTGGGATGGGATGGGGAATAAATTGTAAATGCTATCTCTGCTCTGTGATCGACGGATGATGGGTGATGGGTGATGGGTGATGGGTGATGGGTGATGGGTGATGGGTGATGGGTGATGGGTGATGTTAACTGCGGTACGAGGGTTGTGTATACAGTATATATATATATATATATATATATGTGTGTGTGTGTGTATGTATATATATGTATATATATAACTCAACAACATTCCGCAACAATGCCTACAGGCTGCAGCTTTCCTAATCACATAATCACATACCCTATCAGAGGAGTCGGGACAGTAGGTTTCCTCTTGCTATTAGCAGAGAGCGTTTAATGTAGCTATGACGGGCTTCGTTAGGAAAAGAGGATTTGGGTTGGAGGGTTTCTGTCTTTGATGGATTGGATTGGATTGGAATGGATTGGAATGCACGATTTTCAAGTGTTAGCGGAGATGGGTTGGAGATATAGACCTCCGCAATCGTGGGATGTTAAGCGAAGATGGATCGGTGGGAGGAGATACAGAGATGGTGTAGACGGGAATGTGAAATTTGCTCTTGTGCTATGCTAGCGAGCAGGTTCTCGCAGACCGAATCCTTTATACGGGTCTATGCCGCTAAGCGAGATTTGCGCATCTATGGATCTCGCTTCCTTCGTCTGCTGCGGTTGGATAACCTGATTGAGATGACTTCGTTAGAGGAAGAGAATAAGGGCTAGGCTTAGGAAGAAGAGTAAGGGGATGGTGGTGTGAGATGCAGAGCTGGTGATCGTCAATGGCGTGGTCGTGATATTCGGCAGCGCGGAGGTTGTGAATATCGGCGCTGATGAGATAACCGAAGTCACCAACTCCGCCGCCGATTCATAGCCCATCTCCTCCTCGCCAACCCCGGCATTCTTCGGCGGCGGGGCGGCGTATGTTGTATAAACCGGATAACTCGTAACCTTCACGGGCGGTTTCGGCAGCACGGGCGGGAATTTCGTGGCTATGCTTGGTGGGTTGGGGACTGGGAAGGGGCGGGGGATGAAGGCGGGGTTTGGCGGGACGGAGGTGACTTTGGGTGGGATTTGGAGGGGTGGGAAGGGGCCTGGGGGGATGCGTGGTGGTTGGGCTGGGATGGTGAGGATGCGTGGTGGTTGGGGGAAGGGGAAGATGGGGGAGATTATTGCGAAGGGTTTGGTGAGGGAGATGGTGAGGTGCGTTGCTGTGGTTATGGTGTAGGTGTTGGGGCCGAGGGTTAGGGTTGTTGGAATGGGACAGTAGGTCGTGTATGCTGTGAGGGTTTCCGTGGTGTAGATTGGAGATGGAGATGGAGACGGGGTTGTGGTTGGTGGGCAGTAGCTTGTGGAGCTGGTGAGTGTGATGGTTGTTACTGTAGGATGGCAGCTTTCGGCCGCTGGGCAAGTTATGATGGTGGATGTTGTGGTGATGCAGATTGTTGTCAAGGTACTTTCTGGTTGTGAGGTATATGGAGGAAGTGTTGGTGCACAACTGCTTTCGGTACACATCGTCGTTGGTGGCGGTGTGTAGGGAGGTAAAGTGGGAGTGCAGGTGCTTTCTGTGCACATATGAGGCTTGGTCGGTTTGGTGCAATAGTCGGCATTACAAGAGGTTGGAGAGGAGGAAGGAGATGTATATGGAGGTGAAGTTGGGTTACATATGCTCCTCGTACATGTATGAAGTGATTTAGTCGGCTTTGTGCAGTGGTGGCCGCGACAAGATGTTGCTGATGAGGTTGGAGATGAGGTACTAGTAGATATCGGGTTTGTAGTGCAGTGATTCCCGTAGCAGGGTTTCGTAGTCGCCGACGAAGTGGTCGAACTTGAAGAATACGTGGGTTTCTGTGTGCAATGCTTTCCATGACATGGTGTTCTTGTTGGAGAATATGTAGGCTTGGTCGTGCAATCATGTCCATAACAAGGCTTTGTGCAATGTCGCCCATAGCATGGAGGTGATGATGGTACATTTGAAGACGTCGACGTCGGTGAGTAAGTAGGATTTCCACACTCACGGCCGTGGCATTTGGTTGTACTCGTCGACGTGGTCGTCATAGAACATTTGCCATTATAACAACCTGAGGGTGAAGCTGGTGGGCAATTATGACCATTGCAATGACTAGGAGGCACTTCGTGGGGTCCCGCTATAGCGTCTACTGACGTAGTCAGAAGTAATAGTATCAAAGCAAAAGTAGAAGCATGATTCTTCAAGTGTGCAAAGGATGCCATGTCGCTCCAGATAGACAAAACCTGAGAGCAGCAAAAGGTGCAGAAGTAACAGTGATGGCTCACACCACCCTTATATATCGACCTTCGTTCTATTGCGGGATCCGAATCACAATTCTCAAGCCACTGGCTCTCTGTGTGGACCAAATCCGGACGAGATTCCAAAACAGAGCCATCTGTTTACAACACATCGCAAAAGAAAGGTAACATCACCAATGTAGCAGCTGAGTGATAACAGCCAACAACGATGATCCGGCTCAGCTCTCTCCAAAGTTCTTCGACACACTTTCTCCACACCTTCATGCCAATGCATGCACTTGTCTTTCTTGGCAACGCCCTCAGAAGAAGCGCAGTACCGAACACGAAGACATCCCAAGGTCGGCAACGTCTAAGCCTTTGGCCAGCTTCAGCTTGTGTAACGTGAATGTGGTACTCGACTAGGAAACTGTAGGTAGATTAACCTGATGACCTGACGTAAGGAGAAGGAGGAGGAGATTGAGTGTTCTATTTCGAGAAGACATTCGTTGCTTCCCGCTTCGTCGTTGGCGTTGTGATGGAAGCTTGCTTTTGTCATGGTATCAGGATTTGAGAGGTTGGGACAAGGGATATCAAGGTATTATCCGGTAGGAAGGTCTCAACTCAAGTAGAATTTCACATTCCCGCTATTCCTAGAAAATTACTGTTTACTATTGTTGGTAAAGAAGGCATGGATTCGTGATGCATCTGTGGAAGTTGATGTCGGGGTGGAGTGAAAAGAAGCTGACGTTACGATACCGCTATCCTGTCGTGCCTATCTTCAAACCCCTGTTATACTCGCTTAAGCCCACAAACACCACCTTCATCGCAACTTCCCAACCCTTCATTCGCAACTCCAACAGCAAGGGCAATATATCACATTCCGAAGCTCTTTTCTTTCCGGAATTATCAAAATTCTGCTCTGCTCTGCTCTCCGCATCATCATGCCATCTGAAAGTCCAAGATTGCTCATCAACACTTCGCGCGCAAAAGCCAATTCGCTCGCCGCAGCACATCATGGCGCTCAAGTGAGGTCGTGACTGGACGTTCAGGCGCCCGGTTGGTCAAGTATCGAATTCCAGAATCGTGCAATACGATTGGGTGCGTGCAATCTGAATCCTGCGGATGCGAAGCGTCGGAACTCATATTCGGCGGCGTCACATTGCATGGCAAGGGATGAGGATGCCGAAATCGGTGACATAGTCGTGAGTTCTGTTCGACTGATGCTTAGTCGTTCGACGAAGCTTGAAACCCTGTTCTTGGAAGTCACGTTGTCTACTTATGTGGTCGTCAGATCTATCTAGAGTGCTATTTTAGCACGCGAGGTTCGTGGGTGGAGGCTCTTTCGCTAGAACTATCGTATATGCGTCTGCACTGGAGCGTCAAGTAGCCACGCTATGAATTCACTCTGTTCTATCACTCAATTACTTAGCTTCGTTTTTCTTTTCATAAAAGAGGGTAGGCTCCCCTTCCGACCTTAGATATTAACAGGGCATCAATCCTCCTTACACGCACTAAAATCCAAAATGAACGGAATTGTCCAGTGTGCTTGTCGAAATCTTCCTTTATCATCAATGTAGACAAAGCTAGTATTATTTTTGTCGCTAACTACACGGACGCAACTCCATTTGAAGGCCCACGAGTATCCTTATTCCGTATTCTTTCGAAGCGCGAGACTACAACTATTGTGATCAGGCATTATTTAACAATATCCATCTTCTTATATTCGTTATAATGATCGGCATAGCAGCTTTAAATCGTCAGATCTGGGTTGGAAAACATCCTTGTTCTCATACCCAATCTAACTTTTATATATTCCACTTCCCAATATCTATTTAGATTATCTGGCCTTGACGTTATGGTGAGAGGTTTTCGCTATATGTTGTTAAGGGTGTAGTAAGTAGCGTGCGTAGCATTTCGACACTAGAATTAGGTTGAACAACGAAGAGCACTTTATTAATTTCTCTCTAAGTGATGTCAAGGAAGTATAATATGTTTTACTATATGTAGGACACATAGCTGGTCTACAAAGAATCCTCTAGGCACATGATCGTCGAAATGAGGTAGTATCAAGAGCAGGACTGACTGTTCTGGTGCTCTTCACACTTTGGTATTATGTACGTTTCGACCTTGTAGGTAATATACATCGAACTGTCTATAGGAAAGTACCCTTTCATTAGTAGCAATATCACCCGACTACCATCCACCAGACGTTGTCGAAAACCGTACGTCACAATCAAGTCAAACTCAATTTAAGACTTAATGATACACGACAACAAATAAACATGTTTTCGAACATTCTGACGTTCGGAAGTTGAGCTAAGCTGCCTCATCCTTTCCAGTGTGAACAGAAATCTACAAGACAAGAGTCAAAGGATCCGTATAAATCTAGAAGAGGGCCGCCCAATTTCGAGAAACGCTTTCTTATTTAGCAACGAAATGATTAAGTATCCATGCCACCATTATCGCAATCCAGAAACAAGGCGTGGGTTATTCGCCACTCAAGCTCCATAACTGGAAGTAGTGAAATGCGTAGAAAATACCAAGACAGTGAACCAATCCAAAAGATCTCTTCAAGAGCCTCCAGAGATACTTCGGCCGACATCAGGTAAGGGACCTTGTTCGGACTTTTCTATGCATACAGCATCACTGTTCATTGCTGTAGTAGGAAGCGAGCTGCCAAAATTGAGTCCAGAATGACTCCATACAGCGACAAGAGCGAGCGAAGAAAGTCGCTGCCAAGCGCCTATTTGTTCTGTTTCTCTTGTCAGAGAATTGGCTTTACGTTCCAATTATCTGGATTCTAGCTCCTTCTCGAGAATATTTTGGCGTGTGTGTGCTGGCAGGTGAAAGCATATTATCCTCCTCTGAAATCATCAATGTTGACTCAGGTAGTTCGTGTTTTCTTTTTTTGCAGTGTTAGACATCACAGCTCCCCAGACATACATTATATCACCACTCACCCCTAGCAGTCTCCCTAGATTGCAATGTCTTCTCCACTTTCCAAGCACTCCGCTCGGAAGGAAATCTCTCTGCCTTCCCACATCCACCCAGGCTCACACTTCCAAAGTAATCCTCGCTTCGGCTCCTCCGCATTCACAAAATAGACCTTCATCCCATCTCCCGCCTCCGTACCTCCTACAAAGTAGACATCACCACCCACAAAATCTCCAACCTTATCCCATATCTCCAACCCCGCGCGCCCAAGCCCAACGTGGCAATCCCCGCCCAGCAAACCATCCATCACTCCTCCCCCCTCATACCAAAAGCCGTCTAGATATCTTCCCGCGCCTACTCGCCACAACCTCACGTCTTACTATCGAACTCACATCTCCACCTCCCCCCAACCTCCAAGCTCCGCTTCACCACTCGAGGATATCCGCACCCACTATAAAACCTTCGCACCAGCTACACCTATCCCCTCGCCTCTCCCGTCCACTGGCGCTCCGTAAGTAACTCTCCACCTCCGCCGCCGAGCAAGCTATGAGCACCACTAGCGCACCACCGCATCGCGCTACCGTACCTTCCAAACTCAGCCGCAACAACGTTTTCATGCCCTATCAACGCAGACATGTAGCGCGTTACTAGGCGGTTATTGGCGGCGAGTTCATATGAGGCCTGTTTTGGGTGATTCGGTGCTGGATGTTCCTTGTTTAAGGATGGAAATGTATTTAATCTAGAAACAATCCCCGCAATCATTTATGCGAGGCTGTTCCTAGATATTCTCGTGCTTCCTTGGTATATACGGAGAAGAGAGGAAAGTACCCGGAACGCTTACATGCATGTTTTACCACATATCATCATCCTCTCCGCACAGTACAGTACTTTGCCGCGCGGTTGCAAATCCTAAAGATCATAACGCGAGTTCTCTCTACCTAGCATACACATGCAAACAGCCGTCTCGAACATCAGGGATTCGCTAGGCTTTAATAGTAAGTATATTATCCATAGCACAATCCTATCATATTTAGTCGTCAGGCCTTCACCAGCTTGATATTTGCAACATTACTACAGTATTAATACATCAGTATTTAAAAAATGCAGTAGATGACTAAATACTATAATACTACGCCATTTATAGCAATTTCCAACTAGGTACTTTAACTCCCGCTAAGCGTTCCCACGTGAGAAATATCGAGGATGGATTTCTCCTATCGTTGCAATTTTTGACTTCTCTTAGATTCCTGTTTAGTGCCTTGTATTAATTTATATATGCTCTTTCCCTCCTGGAGCTTGTTGTATTTCATTATACTAAGATATTCCAATTACATCTATATAAAATCCTCCATCATCTATATCTACACTCATGTAAATAATAGTACAAATAACCTTCAGCTCTCTCCACGCACCGACTCAATGTCGTGCACAAACATTCAGGAGTGACCACTTCCAAATATACAAAGCCGTCGAGGTAAATTCCACAAATTCAAGTTCAAGTTCAAGAAGCTAGAAGATAAGTTTAGTACATCGTAGATTTTAAAATTCGTTGCACGGAGAGATATAAAGTCGTTAGAAATAAATACTCTGAATCCATCTCGAAAAATTACCTTGTTTAGTATAGAAAATTAGTATTGGGATTTAATACCCTATACGGCTCTTGGAATGCTTCCTCTTCCTTGCACATCTCCCATTCCAACCCTCAAACCTAAACCTAAACCTAAACCTAAACCCCTCCCCCTCCCCCTCCCACCATCTCCCTCCGCAATCCAATCCACTATCTTCGAATCCAACCTCAACCTCAACCTCAACCTCACCGCCCATGGCCACGCACCACACACAAATTCCAGTCCCTCCCTCGCCTCTCCAACCCTTCCCAGAAACACCATAAAAAAGACACAGATCTAAATCCCACACAACTCCCTACTTACCCAGTATAGCATTACACTACATTACACTACACAGCTCAAAAAAAGAAAAAGAAAAATTCCACATCCGTCCACATCCGCATCTGCGAAAGGTTATGTCGTGAAAGTTTATGTCGTGAAAGTGGAGGGCGACACCCGTGCGTGAGAGAAAAGGAGCTCGAGCTGAGATATATAGCGCGTGCATAGATAGGATCTAGGTAGTAGCCTCCCCTCTTACATATAGTACCCTAGAATACCTAGCCTACCTACATACCATACCATCCCATCCACACCTCCCAAAAGCCAAACAATCAACCAAGCACATCTCAAATAAACCAACCATCCCTTCTCCCATCTCCCATCTCCCATCTCCCATCTCCCATCTCCCATCTCCCATCTCCCATCTCCCATCCCCCCCATCCCCATCTCCCCATCCCCCAAGACCCCCCTAAAAAATCCCCACAGACCAACCTACCCACCCACCTACCCAAACGCACGCGCAATCCCTTCCTCACTCCACCTCCATCTCTCCACCTCCATCTCTCCTCAACTCTCCTCAGCTCCCTTGCGTACTAGGCGGGGCGGGGTAGGAATGTATCCCCAGATCCCATGCCATCCCTCGCTTCGCACCCCACATACTCGTCCCCTCCCTCGCGTCCCAGTCCTCCAACACAAAGTAAACCACGCATGACAACTCATAATTCCAAGCATCTCCAAGTTCTAAAAACCAAGCGAATACTCACCGACAGACCGGTGTAGATTTCGGTGGAGTACATATATACATACATACATACATACATAACGCACATAGGGCAGGGGAGCATAAAATGTAATAAAGCATAATAAGCCAATAAAGTTATACCCCCTCCTAACAACATAAAAAAGCTCCACCCACGGTCCCGAAACCCTCAGATGTGAGACGGACATGATCATAGAAGACGGAGTTATGTGATAAAACACTCGCTGTAGCCATTGAGTCTATGTACTTTTGATAATCGTTTCCGTCCCGTCACATAACATCCCAAACGATCCTCAATGACCAGCTCGAATCCCCTATCCTACCAACTCCTCACGCCTCGCCTCGCCATCCATCAAACAGCCGCTCGAAAACCATCCCGTGACGAATCTCCACTTTTCCACAAATCCTTCCCTAACCCGAATCCCATCTCGTAAATCGGCCGTAATTTCGTGGTTTGAAAATATGCCTCTCAAACTCGCCAAGCGAGCAAGGCGCGTGGGTGTTGATGTCTAAACCAGAAGATTGACCCCTCAGCGCTGGACCGAATCCCATTCCGTTACCCCTGCCATAGCCATCCAGGCTTCCCAGACCCCGTTTATGAAGCGATGCAAAAATACAAAATTGGCTAATTGTGATAAAAAATACAACCAGCCGCAAAAAATCGGGTTCCCCTTCCCAAAACGCCAGTCGAAGTGTCGACCATGGTATTATGTAACAATCAAAAGCCCGTGTGCGCCAATTATATGTATAAGGGGTGTAGCGAGTGACTGTGGCATGTCTTTTAAGTTACTAGTCGTCCAGATCATCGTCTCCATCCAACATTCCATATTACGTGAGCGATATCCTTGGCGGTATTTACAGTATCAACAACCTTTCCGAAGAGTCCTTCCGACACAGCGTCGTCCTCGTCCTCTTCATATGGCATGAACATTCCTGAAGGTGTCCTTCTCATCCCGGAAGGCTCGGCGTTCAGACTGGATGATGACCCGGATGTTTGTAATCCAGTTAATCGATCTTGTGTAACGTCAACACTGTCCCTTCGACCGCCAAACGAATTCGAAGGCTGCCAATCGAGGTCATCATCATCATCGTCGTCTTCTAATAAAATCCTCGAAGACGGCTTTGAGGGTCTCAAGGTTTCCTGGGAAGGCGATGGTGACAACTTGCTACCATTCCAGAACCCATTGCTGTGTTTCATGGCAGTCTCCTGTGGCTCCGGAGTATCTTGTCGATATTTCAATGTCGTAGAGGGAAGCATGGCAATTGTCTTGTTGTCAGCAGGTGCCTGGCGTGGTGTCGTCTTTTTAGTGTGAAGTGGTGGCAGCTTTCGTTTGGAGTTGCTGCGCTTCATCATGATGGCCCCGTCGTCCGAGTCGCTATCATCGTAGTCGTGCGTGTAGATATCCGGCTCTTCCTCATCTCCCTTCACATCCAGGGCGATGCATTGCTCGACCTGCTCATTAAAGTGAATGTGTTTCCGTTCACTTGGAGATGCCAATCCGGAGGACGATACCGATGGCAACGTGCTGGTAGGTTGTGGACTCAACCGTGAAGAGAATGGATATGCATATTCCGATGTCGCTCGTCCCATCAATGGCCGATCGCCGTGTGTTGACTGTTGGGCTTGGACAGCGGCAGCCGCCTGTTTCAACAGAGACGATGACGACAACGACTTTTGAAGCATAACTTCGGACATACTCCTTTTCTTCAAGATCGGCTTTTTATGCAGAAATGAATTGGACTTTGAAAGTCGGCAGCTGTTAATTGGAGGGGACGTGGCTTGTAGATGCAAATGTTTATCTTGACCAGACTGCAAGGGACCGTACAGCCAAGTCACGTCACAATCCTTTAACCTATATGATGATTAGTGGGACACAATGAAAATTTGGCGTACGAACGTACCAATTCAGGGTTTCCGGAGACACCGTCTTAAGTTTGTTTTTCGACTTGGTCCACGTCCTCCACGAAGCATTTTCTAATCGCGCGCTATTATTGTAGGCTCCACGCTTCGAGACGATATGTTTCCATGAGGACCAGATGTCTTCCTCTTTCCAATTATGTGATAAGTAATCGACATGCCGAGACGGTTGCGTCCTTACTGCCGTATCATCCTCTGCATGTTCCACAGGTATCGGTGATCCTGGTCTCGACCCATTGGTCGACGTTGAAGCCGATGTAGGTGAAACGGTATATGAATCACCCGTTCGAGGGCTCGGTGGTGGTTCCAGATCTTCGGCTTGACCGTAATATCGTACGTCGTGGTAGGAAGGAAAGGATATTTGATCTTCGTCCACCTCGTCACAATTCGCGTCGAGGGAAAGACTGCTGGCAGGGGTCGACGCAAACGATGGAGCCGTCGAGTCAGCGTGTAGCGTTCTTGGAGAGGAAGCGGCAGAGGAAGAGGTCGAGATAGACGGAGAAATGATGGGGCCGAATCCACTACTAGATTTTGATCTTGAAGGCCCGCTCGAATATGATTGTTGTGTGATAAATTTTGGCTGTGAATGAGAGCGGCGGAGCGGTCCTGATGAAAAGTACCGGTTCTCTTCAGAGTTCAGCACTACGGCCATTTCGTTGAACGAAAGTTGTGGTGGTGGAAAGAACGACCAGGGCGTTTTGGGTCTCCGAAGACCAATGTGTCCCTGAAATATCTCTTCTCCTCCTGACTCCTGGGTCACGTCTCAGATCCGAATTTTCCTTTCCAGACTGTCCCGCACATGCGCACCACGCGTTCGAAGGTTCCAGCGTCCTCTCTCATATATGAATTCGACGTCGTGGTGAAAGATTGTTCGGAATGGTCGACCGGCGGTGACGGTGGTTCCTCGATTATGCACTCACCCGCGATTGAGGTTGGTGAAGCTGGGGTATCGGCGGGGATGTTCAACGGATGTGGAATTGGGTCGATTGTGAATGTTCTACAAGTCGAGAGCATGAGAGATTGGGGAGAGGGGGGAGGAATCGTGTACGTATGGATAGAAGAGTGAGTGAAAGAGAGAATATGTGGTGGTTGTGGAGGTTGTGGAGGTTGTGGTGGGTATGAATGTGCGATGGTGGATGTAGATGTAGATGTGGATGGTGGAGATGGGAGTGGTAGAGTAGAAGTTAATCTAGTCCAGTCCAATCCAGTCCAGTACTGGTAGTCGCGTAGTCTCTCTCGTAGTCTCTCTCGTAGTCTCGTAGAGTCGTAGGCGAAGTGAAGTACTTCCAAGTACCTCCGTAACGGGCGGCCGCTGGGCCTTTTCCTTCTCCCCAAGGGCGGCAAGAGCGGGGGGACCCAGTTCCAGAAGGCAGATTGTCCGGGATGCCCACGCCGGGGTTCGTGGATGTGTGGAGAAAGCAGACCGGAGACACGCAGCCAGAGAATTCAGACTCAGACTCAGACTCCTCTCCCTCTCAGTCAGCAGAGAGCACAGAATTAAAGCGGCAGGACAGAGTACTTATTATCCATAGCAGAACGGGTTATACGTACCTACGGATATTGCTCATTCTTCGAACAAAGATTCACTTACTAATTTTCATGCCAAGGACAATACGCATTCCATGCCATTTATAGCCGAGCGCCGCTTCAATTCTCACCACCCTGAGGGAGGCGAAACGGTAAGGAGGCGACGGCATTCACGGACAAATTGGGAGATGGACAGGAGAACTCTGCACCAGCATTACACCAACTAACCTTGGAAACCTTTTCTCTTGGGCCATCGACCAACCGTCCACGTCCACACGAGCCGGACGTCAAAACACTAGTACAGTAGGTACTGTACTTCTACTTCTACTTCGTACTTCGTATAACGAGGAATTGACGGATGGCGTCTATACACCTCGCTAATTGCAGATGGCCACGCGTTACCTGTCTGAGCCCTCTCGTCTACACCCACCTGGCACCTGGCCAGCTCGATATTCATCCTCTCTACTGATAACAGGGACTCGGCTCGCAAACGTCAGTAGCAGAACATGAACACAAAGAAAAGTGCCTTATAATTAGACCGACGCAACTTCCCTCGATTCAACCCGTCTTCCGATACACATCTCCCGATGGGCCATTGTGCAATCTGTCTCCCTTTGTACGAATCTCCTCGCAAAAAAGCCGCCGCGTCACAATGGTGTAACGAGCGAGCCATTCACACCTTTCTTTCCGAGCGCTTTCAGCTATGACTCCAGAGTCCAGACCGCCAGACTTCTCCAGCTTGGTCCTCAGTGTCTGTGTTTCTATGTTTGTACCAACCGACGAATTTGCGGCCAATCTGGAATCTGGAATCTGGAGTCTTGGGAGTTGACGGAAGCAGATTGGAGAGCCGTCGAACTTTGTCACGGACGTTGGAGGCGCTGACCTTGCCAGACAACCACGACATGATAGGTACGATGCAGCACCTACTTCGTACATCATGCAGAACCGCTCGAGAATTCTCGATGAGCGAATAGCAAGCACTGATTTGGAGATTCGCATACGAGGGTAAAGTATTCTCCTGTACGACCACAGGTGTGGAAAGCAGCATCGGATGGACAAGAGCTTGTATGTACTCCCTCGGTCCCGGGACTTCGTCCTCATTTCTCCCTTGATTCGCCATGTACGGTCCGCACTACACGAAGGAGAACTCTTAACCCTTAGGATCTTTCATTCGGATTTCCCTCATTCTCCAGTTTCCACTCTACTTGGATTTTAAAGCCTTCGTCCTCTCATACCACGATCAACACTGTCCTTCATTTACTCAATTCCACGGGAGGATATTGATATGAGGGTCTCATCAAACATGCCGTTTATGTCGTCGAAAGCTCACGATACCGTGCCTTGGCCATGCCTTTCCCGCATCACAATCCACAACGGACAACGTCTTGGAATGTTGCCGCGCAATTGGTTCTCGGAGTCTTTGACGGTGCTTCATTCGCAACTCCAAGTATTGTCCATGGAAAAAGCAGCCACCCATCATACTGACAATAGTAATATCTACGAATAGCACATATCTATTATACAGTACTATACAGGGTTGTGCCCTACCGAGAAGGCACTACTTCGTATGTACAGTACAGTACAAAATACTTGCAGCGAAGCAGATCACTCCATCTAAACCACTTCGAGCTTCGAGCTTCGATAGGGCCAAATCCACTATACTGTCGTCTAGCAATTTTCATTCATCGAGATAGACTTCGACTCCTAAGATCCTGAACAAACAACGCATGATATCCACCAATGCTCTTTACCACCCCTGTGCCCCCACCTTTTTATCATCCACCCAAGAGGACATTGAGCAGGGGTTTAGAAGACCCGGCCATGTTCTGGCCTTTGTGGCTTGCGACGATCCTAAACATGGAGCCGAGCGTTCTTGTGCACCCCCAAGTTATGAAGTATCTTCCATCCATCCATAAGCCGAAGACACACTACGTGGGGTGATGAGACACTCCATTTTCCTGTACTCATGGATATCACGACAAGAATTCGTGTGGTTGAGAATATAGTTTATAAAGACTCTTAACGCCGCGAATTCCTACCGATCGACCAGATAATCTTCTCACTCTACGTACTACTTCAACGATCAAGACGCTCTCTCTCGGCTCATTACGTATACTAAACGCGAACGTTCGAACTCTTACACGGACATCAGACTATGAACAATTAGTCTCAAGCAGCCAAACTCTCAAAATCTTAAACCTCGCTACGCCACTCTTAGCTCTCAGCTCGCACTTTGTTGCCTACTATTTCCAGCAAGTCCTTGATTCTAGCTAGACGGCAAGACCGCGCTTATTTGCCCTATTACCTTAGTCTCCTTGCCGACGAATACTATTATATAGTTTCGAAACCATTTACATATTCAGGAGTCATCGTTCTAGTATAACTACAATGTCCGCAGCGTACGGAAGACACGGCTAGAGTGCAGGTACGAGCTCATTAGGGCAGTTTTCCATCTCGTCTTGGATCTGGCTGCAGTCACTAACTATTTCCCCTCTTTTCTGCTCTGTGTAATTGGGTGGCTGAATCCTGCTTCCTGCACGCTGTTGGACCTACTGTACGGAGTATCGTCTCGAAAATGGATCGGAAGTTATCTTTTGTTACGGTATGTACTGTACGGGAGATCGACGTTACATCCAGATATCATCGAATCTGCTCCTTCGACAACGGCCGTTATGAACGAGACGAGGGCCAAAGTAATTGGTGACGTGGACTAGAGCTTCATGTAGCTGCAGCCTGCAGCACCTCGGTTCGGGATTATCTCTTCCTCCGTATAGATACTTTGCAGCCGCTATATTCTGCCTTGACCTCTACTTCGTACTTCGTATAGTTGGCTATAGTCTCCCCACACTCCACACATCTCAAAGCTTATCCAACGCTTAAAAATAGCGGCACAAAGTAAAAGCTAGCAATTCTCCCGATCCGAATTATGGGCATACAAAGTATTCTATCGGTCCGCAAGCTACCCACAACGCGCATCGAGTCTGTATATGCATATCCAGATCTGAGTTCTAGTCATGAGCAGTTGGATTTTTCGAGCGTCAAGTTAATACTTGAGATATTGTTGTTAACTGTAGTTATTTGAGATGTGAGGTTAGAATAGAAGTAAGAGGAGTTTATAGAGGGATGCTTTTGCCCTCTGCACTGTCTGGATGTCACAGGGTATTTAGCACAGGTGGTACAGTACAAGTATAGCGCCCGCCTCTATTTCACGAGTAGCTTCGCTTGAAGTTTAGCTCAACCTCATCGAACAAATAAACCCTTATCAGCGACATGGAAATCATGCTAGCGAGACATATCCGGATCTAATCCTTTCGATCTAATACCGTAATTATATCCCATCCATCCAGTCATCGTTCTAGCTCTCATCCATCGAGATCTAAGACTCCGAAATCTCATTCTATGATTGCGGAATCCCATCCCGGCCATATTCCCGATCCGCTTGTATAAATCCAGGAAATCCAATCGCGGAGCCTGGTCATGATATTTATCTCGTCATCCCGAACCAGAAATTAATTCGTTGAGAAATGGTCCTGGATCCTGGCGTGGTATGGCATGCATACTGTACAGGACTGGTAGAGTGAAGGAAAGTATACGACACCAGCCACACCGGGCTGGAGAGTGATCTGATGCTAGCGTTGGGTGGTGTGGCTGATAGCTGTTGCTGCGTTCTATCCATCCAAGCAGGCAAGGCAAACGTAGAAGTAGATATCAATGATAACAAACCTGTTTCATGGTCGTAGGTATGCTCATGGATTATGCATCCCGTACCATTCTACTGATAGCGGCACGCTTGCTTGGTCGTGGTGGCATATCTACTCGACTACTCGCCTACTCGCCTCGCCTGAAGTACGCGATATGTAGAGCGGTGAGGCAGGACAGCAGCCATCTCACTCTGAAAATGCACGGTGCGCGAACCAATTACATACCCTACTCAAGCGTACAGAAGCACGACTGGGGTTCGATGGAATCGGTAAAACCATGCTATTTTGCGATATCGGATTTCGCATCTCAACGGTGCCTAGGTAGGCAATAGCATCCTGCGTTATCTCAACGCACTGTACCGTATCGCGCTCGTCACACCTGATAGCTCACCTACAGTGCCGTACGGCCACGACATAATCAGCACTCTATCCTATGCCAATTGCGATCGCGAATGCCATCTGCCGGGCAGATGGTGGTGGGTGCGTTATCTATGGCTGGTTGCACGGCGGATGGGATTGAGGAAGAGTGGGATGCTGGACTGGACGTGATTGTGTGTTGTGAGGGAGGAGGTACGTCCGGGTATTAATGCCCATCGATGGATCTATCGTCGCTCGCTCGCTGCCTGTATGATTCAGCTGAAAGAATTTTCTGTATGGAGGAGGTTGCTATAGTACATGTATGTATGGAGCTGCGGATTCGCTAAATGAGCAGCACCTATCGCACTCCCGCGCTCTAGTTTCTCGCCTTGAACCCAACCCTCTCATCTGTCTACTTAAATCTCTCTCTCTCTCTCTCTCTCTCTCTCTCTCTCTCTCGGCAATCCCCACGTACCCAGCAGTGCAGCACATGTACAGTACTATACATACAGGACATACTCCACCCGGGATCACCCTCCCCATCCGAAATCCTCCCATTGGCAACCGATGGCGCAATGTACCATACCGTACATCGGGATAGCTAGAAGCGAGCTCGGCGAAAGCAGGTAGCGAGAACTCAGACAGGGTATAGGGTGATAGTATATACAGAGTATATATACAGCGCGAAGGAGAGTAAAGAAGACGGATCTACCGTTTTAGGTTTAGGAAGAGATTAATTCATACAACGGATCAAGCTTGGTGTATTATCTTGTGCTTATAGCGCGAGAACGTAGAGATTCTATACTCGTAGCTCTTAGTATTTTAATTGTGTATTCGTGCGCGTTCGTCTATTTATTGCTTGCTTGCTTGCATGCTTACATGTTTGATGGCCTACTACTCCATTTATCTTACCTGCAATTCGCTCGTTTTCCACGGCTCGAGAGTGGGATGATAGAGCACACAGTGCTGCGTCGAGTATCCCACGATGCAGAGCCGAACCAAGCCGAATACTATCAGCCCTTCAGCTGTACATGTACAAAACAGTACTGTACATACATCTAGACTCTCGACTTTAATCTAGTTGCCTGCTCGCTTGCCCGAGTGAGTGGAGATGGAAAATCAGTGGGGCTACGAGCTAGCTCCGTACAGTACGAGCTAGCTCCGTACAGTACGAGCTACTTCTAGATTCTGCACAACATACCAGTAAGTGAAGCGACGAGGATTCATGACTGAACTATCTCCTCCGAACCCGTGTGTATTTCTCCACGATGTAGCTTGCTTTCCTGCACGGGCGAGACGAGGAGAGAGGAGTTCGTATTTTGCTAATTCGGGAATAGGAGCCGCGGTGAGGATGCTGGGTCCAGTATGTACAGTACAGTACGGGACGAAGTAAAGAGTGGTTTGCATCGGCTGGGATGGCGGGAATCGGCACCGCGGTGATAGCTTGGCTCGAGCTCGCCTTTATAGTACTTTGTGTTGCGCTGCGCTGTTACTAGGGTGTTAATGGATAGCTAGGTATGAGTGCGGATTGAGAGGTTATATTAGACTGTGTTATAGCTATTAGATGGAGTTATATCAGACTGTGTTATAGCTATTAGATGGAGGTTCGATGGGTCTAAGATCTTGATAACACTTCGGAATTAGGGAGTTGGATGCCGGAGGGCTTTTCCTTGTGAGGATCTTGGGAAGTGGTTTTGTGATCGGGATGAGGATGAGGATGAAGGAGGGGAGTGGTGAATTGGGAGATCTGATTAATTGGCAGAGGTGAGATGAGGTCGGAGGGTTGGGTATTGTAGGTTGTGATGAAGAGGGGTTGCTGTGAATCCTTACTTGTTTATCTGTGCTTGTGGATTACATCGTGTTAGTAGCACCATACATTTCGAGACAGTATTTCTCGTTTTGCTCGTCCTTCCCCGCAATACCGTCACGTACTATACTTACTAATTTTCTTATCTTCATTCCCAAACGCCTTGAATTCATCTCCCCCTCCCCTCACTCCCAAACAAAATCCTCAATCATCCTAACTCTCCCTTTTCAAAATCTACATTTCCCGTGTTTGTGTGACACCAGGTTGTTTTCACATGCCACATCCGCGAAGGAGGGGGTGGCTGTCCCGACATATGCACCAACAAACTGTTTTGGATTTCTGGCTTCGTCGCGATGGCGATCGGACGAGTTCGAAGCAGTGAACGCCGCTTTTGATGCTGGGTGGAGGAGGGCGAAATGCGACGTTATCTGTCAATCTTAGGAGGCGTGTGGGTTGCGTGTGGGTGGCTGATCGGTCGGTGTAACTCTGCGAAGTTGGAATTATGATGTTAATTGTATTTCGCGATCAGTGGGTGGTTTGTTTGGTACGTTGTTCGGTTTGAACGAAAGAGTATTAAGGAGAATTGATGACATTAGTTCGTCTCGACTTTGCGGTTCCTCTCGATGAAGATCAGCTGCGCATCAAGTCTGCGGTAATTCCTTTTCATCTTTCGTACCGCCGCTATATCACATCAATCTCCTCCCTGCACCTCTGCTGCATCTCTTCCAATCCCCCTATAAATTGCACTCGAGGAGATAGCGCAGTAACACAAGCCAACATTTGATGTCAACTTACATCTAACGATTATGCCAGACATAGCATCTTCCCTCCCCTATCCTTCCCAAAAACACAATCTTCTATAACCGAGGGAGTAAGAAAAAGTTGCTCAGCTTTGCAGAAGGAAGAATGCTTATCCCGAGATCTTCCGCTTCCGGCTTGTCTTCGCCACAAGACTGCGCTTTAATAGTTGAGCCCGAGAATAACCTCTTTAAGGAGCGGGGAGATTGTCCTGGAGAGGGGAAATACTTGACGAGAGAAAAGAGTCTAGGGCTTGGATTCGAAGCTAGAAGAAATATATCATTATCTTACGTAGTCAGGTATTATAGTTGGGGATTTTGTGAGATTCATTTATTGAGTAGATTTAAGCGAAGGTCTGGAATACGGACAGCGCAAGAAGGCTGGAAAGAGGAGTGTGGATATCATAGAACGTGTATATAATCATTAGCTAGAGAAATCCATCATGATGTCTCTGCCCGCTCATCGTTAATAATTCGCAAGTGAGCCTTTTTTTCGTCTAACGAATTTCTCGTATATACTGCCTTTCAACGCCCTTTTACTATTACACACCCTAGCGATGTTCCTCCTCTACTCCGTGGGAAAGAAATACGCATTGTCGTTCTAAAAAAATATGTGACGGCGGCTATATACTTGTGACTGAGCTGGCTTAGATCTTAATTCAAGACTCTATTAACACCTTAGAAGGTAGAGCCAATTGCTTTTCATCTCTCACCGTCATACTTAACGATCACAATATCTAATCCCAATGCAATTTCTCTCGACGCAGACAATCTATAAGCGTACTACTTTCAGCATAATAGCAATGTGGTGAACATATTTAGAAGTCGTTAGTTTCAAGGCTGGAAGTATATCGATCTGCTCCATGTTAAGACGTCTACGTTTAGGGGTTTCAGACTTTGTGACTGTGAAGGATTTTAATATGACATTGACTCTTTGATGGGGTAGATGGTTTTTAGTAGGGTTTATACTTATGATAATTGAGTCTCGCTTCGTTATCTGCTCTGTAAAATCTGAGGGCTTCGTTTAAGACGTTGCACTAGTATGTCTCAATGATTCTAATGATATTGCTATGCATATGTATGTCTAAATAGACTTGATTCTTTTGGCGATTTCAAGATATATTCTCCTCTGTGGAGGTACTCTAAATCTTCATCGCTCCGAGTCACAAATCTAGAACTGATACGTTTGGCGTCACTGTTCTACAACTTTACAAATTACTTGCTAACACTTCAACTTATTATCACTATTTCCAATCTTTAATGCAAGCGTACGCTATTATAGGAATAACACGTATCCGGAGATGAGTATACTACGCTTAGAGTTCTTTCTCGTCTGTCTATTAGCAGACCTACTTATTTGTTTGATGGTTGTTCCGGGTGGGAGAGCGTTTCGACGTAGGCACTTAGGTGCAGATGGAAAGGAACGTGAAGAGATCGATCGGTATGATGCGTATGTTAGGTTCGAGAGAGGCAGGTTAAGCGGGGAAGTTGCTAGTTGATGTTTGTGTGCAGAGAATAGAAAGTAGAGATAGAGACCGATTTTAATGAGTATAGTATATTGAACGCCACAATTGTTAATTTGCTTGGGTTCTTTACGGAACAACAATAATGAATCCACCTCAGACTCGTGCCTAATATAAGGCAAGCTTCTCCCTCTCGTTCTCGTTGGAATGTAACCCAAACGGGTAGATCAGCTGTTCATTTAGTATTTTCATAGTGTTGGACACAGATTGTTGTAGAGCCGTTCCCAGAGATTCTTGCTTTGTTTTATCTACGATCGAATGAAATAGATCTTTAGATACGCGGTAGGTTTTAATACCGTAGTACAGGTCCGTGTAGGAATGGAAGAAGATGCTTCAGCAATATGTAGTTCAGTGAAATAAGAAGCCGCGACGCGATAGATTTGAAAATCGCAGGCGGTGTAAGATTGTACTATGTAGAGCGAGCTTTAGAAAGTTGAGTCAAAGTGACGTACACATGACACAGATGCTAGATAGGTAGATGGCTGGTAGACGCGAGTGCTAGGGCTAGTATAGGTGAAATTTTAGATCCTCTTTTTAACGATGTTAGGACACATCATAGAAGGAGAAAGAGAGAGAACATGTCTGATTTGACGCCGGCAGGTGTATCTGATTCTCTAACTAAGACGAACGGCTTACTAAGGAGCTTAAATGTAGGAGCTGTGTTTCGGGAATAGATGGGGGAGGGGGAAGGAAGGATTTGCTACATAAGTCTCAGTATAGGAACTATACAAGAGCTAACTCAGTCAGTCATTAGTTTCAGTAGTATTTACCATTCGTCTAAATAATGAACGACCCTTTTAATTAAAATAAATAATAAAAACAAACAAAATTATAAATCTACGATCACTTCGTCATGTTAAAGTCACTTCATCGTGTTAAAGTCCTTTAAGTGCCTTAACTACTAGCAACTCCCTTATCCCACTCCTCTCTATACATCTAGTACTCCCGAAGAATAAAATCCATCAGCCTTAGTTCGCTTAGCTACACTTAATATATATCCTATTTATCACTTACGCTTCCTTCCTCTGTCTCCATCCCAAGCTTCGATATCCTTAAGCTAAACCATTAAGCCTGTGAATAGTACTCCTAACAATCTCCACGTCTTTCCTTATATCCTCTTCCGGAATAAGGAAGGCAGCGAGGGGTCTTCCACGAAATGAACCCCCATATACTATATAACCTATCGAATCCGCGTCGGTCTAGAGCCGTAGCAAGAAAGTAAGCGGAATCGCCAGGTACTATGAATCGTAGAAACGTTAGTGGTATTATACTCTCGCAGAAGTCCCTTAGCACAAAATTTTCTAAATCAAACAAATGACTCTTCATTTTCCAATGGCTGTTAAACTCAATCTCACATCTAATAACTATTTTGAGCTACAGCACGGTCATTTCGTCTTACACAAAAAGCTATAAATTGAGCCGCTGTTTAGTGACATTCTATTACTAGTCCATAACACTCCTTCCAATTAAAGACTACGCAGATACGCGGATTACACATCTAACCATTCCTCGTATCCATGACTATCACGCTATTGTATCGTCGTTTGCTCCAGGGTGACGAAATAAACCACTCACGTACGCCCAAACTATCATACAGCCTCCTAGTGGGAAATATGAGATCCGTTAGATCTACGATGTAGAAGTACGACGAACAATAAGGGACATGGTAGAAATGGATCCTCCCAAATCTCGATCTGTATCTCAGTAATGTTATAGATGAGGACTTATATTAGCCATGGATCGAGAGGTACGACTCCCTAGCGACAGTGTAGCTGAAACACAATCGAATACCTGCTCCATCCATTGTAGTTACTTTATAGTATAGTATTTTTATATACCATTATATCTAGATCGTGAGATCCAGATCCTCGATCCTCAAGCCTTAAAAAACGCGGAAAAGCCCGAGGATAGGATGGACATTATCGTGGTACTTATCCAGTCCCGTCTACACTCGCTCCCCCATCACAACATCATGCCGCATCTTCGAGAAACAGGATCGAATAACTGACACCTAGTCTATATCTCCTAGCATCCCTCTCAACAGCACGAGAGAATAAAATCAAAACACAGAGTGCCTTAATACTCCCCTCCCTATTTCACATCCACATATCTCATAGCTACCCCTCTATCTACCCCCAACAAACACGCCCAGTAAAGTGTCTTAAAATTCGACGGCAGAGTGCAGATTCAGATAGGCTTATTCCACGTCCATGGCACCTTCCCTGAGGAACACTCCCCGACTTCTGAACACATTAAGAGCGCTACCTGATCTTGATAGAGAAAGCTTAAATATAGTTAGACCTTCCCGTGCGTCGAGCGTTTTACAAAATAGGTTTAGACGCGAGATAACGTGCTATCGAATCGTCTAGTTTGAGGTTGTTATAATGAACTTATATACTTATGTACTGAATTGATCTACTCGTCCAAGTGCCGATCGCGCTTTAGCTTGGATGAGCTTCTGTGTTGGTGTAGTGAGAACCGGATGGCAAGGGTGTATTGAAAGTGATATGATTGGATAGGTTGTTGGAAGAGGAGGTGAGGGTGAAAGGTATAATGACGTTGTAATTTATATAAACTTCTCTAATTGCTTCGATCAGAGATCTTATTGCTAGCTAATCCGCCTTCTCCGTATTCGATAGTAAATACCGCCTCTTAAGACTCCCATCCTATAATCACTCCGCGCTCTCTTCAAAGGAAAGGAGTAAAGAACTTTTCAAACAATACCCACGCCTAGTCCCAAGCTCTGCTCAGCTCCTTCTCGTCCCACGCTAACCCACATACAACCACATCCCCAAGAGTACCCACTCATCGGCTATTCCAAAAACAGAGAGAGATATTTTGCTATTGTGCCAATGTCACAAAATCCATGACGTCGACCCTCACTTCCAACAAGCATCAAACCTCCTCCCACAGTCCCACTCCAACCTCCCAACCTCCCCACGAACCATTTCACACTTTACACCTCCCACACCCTTCTCCCCAACCTTCTCCCCCAGCCATTGCCAACTTAACACCAACACCAACACCCACCCCCTCCCCATCCCCTCCCCACCCCCTCCCCACCCGTTCGCAATGTCTCACACCAGCGAAATGCAACAAAACTCTTTCTATGCCTCCATCCGTCGTAGAATGCGGCGACGGTGATAGCGTGGTATGTTAGTTGTTAGCGGCGGCGGCAAGGGAGACAGATGGATAGGCATGAGATGTCAAAGGAGCGTTCGGATGCTAGGAATGTTGGAGAATTCAAAAGTCCGAAGGGAAGAAGGTTCGAAGGAGGAGGGGGGGGGGGGGGGGGGGGGGGGGGGGGGGGGGGGGGCTGTAAGGGGTTATAGGCTTCAAGGGAGGGATGGAACTTGTTCGTCAATGGTTGCTAATACGACAGACGCGTGGATTTTGGGTGCTGGTGAAATTGGCAGCTGGGATATGAGAAGATGCCGATGGATTTGTGAAAATGAGTTGATTTGGGTGGTTACTAGAAATGCGTACTAGCAAGTTGACAAGTTTCTGTTTGAACTAGACTCTTGATTCAACCTCTCGCAGCTATAAGAAGCGAGTGGCGATTTGTATAAAAAGATGCTCTTCCCTTCACTGTTTGCTAACACAAAGGATGCAGTGGACTAGGACCTCATTCCACGAACTAGCATCGGAAAGAGACATGATACGACAATCTAGCCATCCTAATATCAAGAGGAAACAAAGCACATCTGAAAATGACTCCATATCTCAAATGTTGCTGTTGCAACCAACAAAGAAACAGATAACCGATGAGGCTCATGCAATCAATCGCACGATGGGTCCACGAAAAGCCAACTTTCAGCGCTCGCTTACGTTGGGCAGCAATACTAACGATATTGTATTGGAACTTTCCTAAACTGTTACGTCGAGCCTGTCCAGTACACACGACACGTTCCATGAGCTTGCACCCGAGATATCTTATGGCCACCAACACTTGATTGGTTTTCTACTGACATCAGACGAGACATGATTCTCCACAGAACCTTCCCCAGAACATACGACATCAAAGATGATCTCCGTCAGCTACCAATGAAAGGCTGCAGTGAATCAGGTGATCAAGAATACCTAGGACATTAAACGATAATATCAGAAACCAAATGGGCAAGAAATATCTCATCTTCGCCGCTGCCATGCCACATTTTCCCGTTTGCATAGCCCACAGAATCTCCGAGGTACGCCCCGAAGAGTTGCAATGGCGTTCGAATTCACGATATAAGACTCGTGATCGGAGATTAGGAGAGATATCATCCAGGCGAATGGACGTGAGATTCCTCAATGACATCAGCATATTGACCACCACTCTTAGACGACCTTCCTGGGCAACCTCATCCCGATAAACTCAATGCTGTTTAAGCGCCAGGCACACGAAACTTGCCCTATTGTAAGCATAATGCATCACACCCACTAGGGCGCGTAGGTTTGTTGGAGATTAAGGATTGGCGCCGAATGGGAAGGTCAAGGAGCACTTCTCCAACCTCATTGGTTCAAAGCGAGATGACTGGCAACAGAAAGACGCGGTCCCGAATTTCGGGTGATTCGTTTCAAGAATAGGACAGGAAAAGCATGACGCAAAAACGACAAATATTGAAACCCAGAAGCACCACGTGAACCATATTCACCATGTGCTCACTTGAACCGTTTCATGTTTCGGTTGTTGCCAGAACTGTATTTGAAGTGCATCCCCACCGTCACCCCACTTTCCTGGGGTTTGAGAGATGTCACAAGCAAGGACCGAGCCAAAGAGGCAAAAGCAAGAACGTGACGCTGACGATCTAGAATAGAAATCACGGCTATTCGCCATACCTCGGATTCGGTGCTTCTTATGGCAGTTGGATAAGAATGTATGTTGGTACTGTACAGTAAGTTGGTGGAAAGAGGGGAAGATAAAGGGACGTTAGATGTAACATTAATCTAAAGTGTCAGCACTCTACCGTAAACTTGACCTCGAGAGTGGGTGTCATTGATCTCTCTGCCTTGAGCTCTGAAAATAGGCTCAATTCATGTATTGTACGCGAATACTTTGCTTATCCCATATCTCGTGTGGTATCGGTCGTACCGGACTATGACCATATTTTGGGCTGTTGGGTATTCATTTTTCGGAAGTATGAGTGTTGAGTACTGTATTCGCTGTCAAAGAAGTTGTCGGGTGACAAGATTCCAGCCATCATTTCTCGCAGCAGGGCAGAACGGGATGGCGGACAGCGGATGGCGGGATGCAAGAGGGAGCCAGGATTCGAACCGGCGGAGAAGGAAAGCTGGGAAGAAGGACATTGGTTGCAGCTGCAGATGGAGGGTGGGCATAGGGCCGCATATCCCAAAACATAAGATCGAGGAGGCTGGGTGGCTGGTTGGATTGGGTTGCAAGAGTGAAGGAGCGGAATAATGCGAGCTGAGGAGAGGAGAGGAGAGGAGAGGAGAGGAGAGCTGTTCGGAGCATCGCAGGACAAAAGCAGTAGAGTAGAGAACTTGGAATCACCGATGAAAGTTCGGCACGTGCGGAAGTCAATTCGTGAGTGAAGTCGGAAGGATTTGAGGTCGAAGGCGTTCGATTTTACTCAGCCGTGATGCATCCACTGGCATCCAGTCAGCGCAGCACAGACAGGCAGGCAGGCAGGCAGGCATGAGAGGCAAATGCCTTGACTTTGACCGTATCCCGCGCGCCTGCGAATCACAAAATGGTATCCTCCAATTTCCCTCCAGTTACTTCCATTTGCTTTGTATCAGAATATGTGAGCCAACCAGACTGCAAGCGCATTTGGATTAATGGTCCAACCGTTATCGTCGGTGGTGGTGATATCCGTTTAATGAGGTGTTCCTCGATCGGATGGGATCGTACGGATTCGTACAGTACCTAGGTATTTTCTTCCCCTCCATCAGGCTCCTACAGTACTTCGAAGTAATCGTAGGAACCTATCCCTTTACACTTCTACACCCTCCACAAAGGGAGTAGGAATCTTTAATTAGTCGCGAATCTTTAATTAGTCGCGCGCTGTGAT